>CANTUT010000012.1:2280000-2385000 GCA_947687605.1 Reutealis trisperma | reverse complement strand
GTGAGGAAGAAAGTGGTATTTATAAGGAAAAATTAGGGGGCAATTTTTTTTAAAAAAATCAATCACTAAAGCCAAATCCATCACTGAAATACATCAGTAAATCTCAAAATAAGTGGAAAAATGAAAAATTGAATAGAAAATTTTTTGATACTAGCAATGGAAAAACCTATTGCTAAAGCTGTTACTAAATGTGAAATCTATTAGTAAATTTTAAGATAAGCAGAAAAATAAAAAAATGGAAGGAAAATTTTTTAAAATTAGCGATAGAAAAGCCATCGCTAAATTTAAAAACACTCCTTAACTTCATATTCAAATAAATTTTATATTTTAAATTGATTTATACTAAATAAAAATTAAAATCCTTATCCTGAACACAATTCTATATGAATTTTAGATTTTGTCCCTTGAATTTTATACATTTTATAATATAATCCTTAAATATATTAATCTACTCGATCAAGTAATGCAATTAAAAATAAAAATTATAATATAGTCAAAGTAAAAAAATAAATAATTTATGATAATTGATATCTTATAATTGCTTGAAAGTCCTCAATAGTAAATTATTAATGGGAAAATTTCAAAAATAACTAAAAAAAGGCAAAAAATATTATTTTTACCATGCCTATGAAAAAATTTCAAAAATAATTTGTCAACTTTAAAAATTAACATATATTTTTTCCAATTTGATCACAAAAATGAAAAACTTAGAAAATGGTAAAAGATAGAAAGATATTAATTTATATTATGTTGACATATACCAATTAATTTATATATATATATATATATATACAAATTGCAAATTTGTAAGAGATAAAAAGATATAATAATAGTAAATGGTACTTGTATGCCAAAATTTGGTATACGTTAAGTATATATTTGGTATCTGTAACTACTTTATAAATATACAAATTGCAAATTTGTAAAAGATAAAAAAATATAATAATAGTAAATGGTATACGTATACCAAAATTTGGTATATATTAAGTATATATATTTGATATCTGCAACTATATATATATATATATAAAATAGAAAGAAATCATAATAATTAATGGTATATGTATACAAAATTTTGGTTTATGTTAAGTATATATTTGGTATTTGCAATTACGTTAATATATATAAATTACGAATTTGAAAAATTAAAAGATGTAAACTAACAGTAAATTATACGTATACCAAAATTTAGTATATGTTATGTATACTAACTATTTTAATAATTACATATTGTAAATTTGAAAAATTAAAAAGATAAAAGAAAAGCAAATATTATATGTATACAAAAATTTGTTATTTGTTAAATATATATTTGGTAGCTGCAACTATTTTAATATATACAAATTACAAATTTGAAAAAATAAAAACATAAAATAACAGTAAATTATATACATATAAGTATATGTTTGGTATTTTTTAGCAAATGGTATATGTTTGATATATTTTTCTAATTTGCTCACAAAAAGAATAGACCTAGAGAATGGTATATTTTTGGTATATGTTTTGTATATACATGGTATACATTACGTATATAGTTGCTAAATGTCTAGTATATTTTTAATATTTAGTATATATTTGCCAATTGATATAGCATTGATATATTATTTCATATATATTTGGAATATTAAACTCAAAGAAATAAATTTATCTATTTATTTAATATCAAATGAAATTATTTAATCTCAAAATTAATACTCAAATAAACTTAAACTTAAATAGTTTAAATTCAAGTTTGAATTAATAAATTACTACTTAAATAATATGTTTTTTAAAATATATTTAAAATTATAAAATTAGATATTTGATCAAAGTAATTAAATATTATTATAATTTTTAAAATGAGTTGAGTTTGGTGTTCAAATTATTTGAGATCAACTAATAATACCCCAACATCAAAATAGAATAAAATAAAATAAATAACTTAAAAAACCAAATTTTTTTTTGCACAAAAAAAAAAAAATCTAAGTTTTACACTTTTCTATTGAAACTAGCTAATTAAGTTTGATAGGATGGCTTGCCTTTATGTCTAGGTTTATCATAATAATATGCCTACATGTTACGCCATCAATTTTATTGATATAAAAATGTATGTTTAGTAGGTGGAAAAGTATCAATTTTCAAAAAGGCATAGGAAACATAAAAATGCAATAAGGAGAAGGGGGGACTGTACAAAAGAAATACTTGTATTGTGTAAAAGTTTTTAATGAAAAAAAAAATTAATTATATATTAATAAATGAAAATTAATGAAGTAAAAGAAAAAAAAAAAAGAAAATGAATATGAGTGAGAATTCATACATCTTTCTAAAAGTAGCATATAAAAATGGGTAAATGCGTAATGGGTCAGTTTGGAGTTTAGGATCATTGATATTGATTTTTTTAATAAATATTCATAACAATATTTTTTAATTTGAGATTAATTAATATATTCATTTAAATGTTAATATAATTCAATCTAATAAAATTGAGTTTAATTATTTCAAATTTTTCTTTTAAGTAAAAAACTAAATATCATAAATAAAACACAATTGAATTAAAATATTAACAGGATAGAAGTTTTCATCATCTCATATTTTAGAAGTTTACGGAGGCTTCTTGAACTAATACGATGACATAATTAGAGATGACAATGGGTCAAATATGGAGCAAGATTTGATATATCCATACTTTACTTGTCTTGTATCAGGGGAAGCCAGGCAAATCACGATGTAGGACGAATTGGGTCGTAAAACCCATTTATTTTTTAAAATAAAAATATATACATGTAGTTATAAAAAATTGCATTTTTACAAGAATATATATATATATATATATATATATATATATATATATATATATATATATATATATATATATATATATATATATATATGCGCCAATAACCACCTCATCCTATTTATAAATGCAGCGGGTTTTATTCACCTCATTAAGATTGAGTTAACCGGGTATCTAATGACACAGGTCAAAATTATCATCCCTAGTCATAACAACAAAGATATATATTTAACTTCATTTGTTTGTTATATCCTTGATTAGTTGGCTCTTTTTTTTTTTTTTTTTCCAAAACTGGTGTAAATAGTTTTTTTGGTACTAAAACTTTGCACTATATTTCAAATTGGTATCAATTCTTTCAATTTTTTTCTTTTGGGTACCAAATTTTCAATTTTTTTTTAGGAAATAGTACCTATTAAGAATCCGGTCAAAATTTGCTGATGTGGACACTAGAGCAACACATCAACTTGATACTCAACATTCACATAGGTAAATAGCCTTTTTGATATCAAAACTTAGCATTATATTTCAAATTGGTGCTGAATTTTTATTTTTTTTAGTACCAAATTTCAATTTTTCTTTCAGGAGATGCTACCTATATTATAAATCTAATTAAATTTTGATGACATGGATGCCATTGCACCACATCATCTTGACACTTAACATATCTATGTCACTATCTAATCACACCAGTTATGTAGGCCTCATCGGATGTTAAGAAACTCGAAAACACCATATCAAATCACTCTCATTCAATCTGTCAAGGAATTTATAGATTTGGAGGTTATAATATGGATCTATATATTTATGATTGTTATATCATTTTTCTTGGTTGTATCATTTGATATGGTGTTTTGGGGTTTTTTAACATTTGGTGGGGTCTATATACTAGATGTGATTAGCCAGTAACGTGGATGTTGAGTGTCAAACTATTGTGACACTTTGGCATCTACTTTAACAAAATTTGGTTGGATTCCTAGTAAGTACCATGTCCTGAAAGAAAAATTGAAGTTTTGACATAAAAAAATTAAACCTATTTGAAATATAGTGCCAACTTTTGGTATTAAAAAGGTTATCTATATTTGGTGGGACTTACATATCTGATGTGATTAGACAATGATGTGAATGCTGAGTGCCAAGATGATGTGGCACTCTGGCATCCACATCAGCAAAATCAAAATTAAAGATTTAGTATTAATTTAATATATAGTGTAAAATTTTGGTATCAAAATAATTATTTACTCTTCAAAACTAGGTCAAGAGAAATAGATATGAGACTTTGAGACTGCATGGAGCTAGAAAAAATCTGGCCAAGGGTGAAGCTTCCCGAAAGTGTAATAGAGGATTTCCTTATGGAGGACATCAAGAAAAGTGATATTTATGGATCTATTTCATCATTATTAAAGGTACTTATAACTATTTCAACCCTTTATGCTTTTCAATTCCTAACAATTGAGAAAACAACTCGATTATTAGTAATGTAAGATTTCATATTTGTATAAGAAGGAAAAAAAATCAACTTTGACATCATGACGTTTTTCTTCAAGTGAATGAATCCAAGGTTTACAATCTATGCCCCGGTGTGGAGACTATCATATGAAGGTTTGGCTTCTTAGTATATCTGTTTTAATACAGAAGGTGGTATATGAAAGATCCAGTACTATATATGATTGGTGTGTTTGGCTCATGATGACTTACAATATTCTTATACTTGTTACAAATCACCTATATGCTAATATAGATGATTCCTATTAAGTACCATGTCCTGAAAGAAAAATTGAAGTTTTGGCACAAAAGTAAAGATTTGGAATAAATTTGAACTATAGTACCAAGTTTTGGTATTAAAAAGGTTATTTATATTTGGTGGTGCTTATATATATGATGTGATTAGACAGTGCCGTGGATGCTGAGTGCCAAGATGCTGTAGCACTTTGGAATCCACATCAGCAAAATCAAAATTAAAGATTTAGTATTAATTTAAAGTATAGTGCAAAGTTTTGATATTAAAAAAATTATTTACCCTTCAAAACAAGGTCAAGAGAAATAGACATGAGACTTTGAGACTGCATGGAGCTGGAAAATATCTGGCCAAGTATCTACTCATTTAGAATACAGATCGTTGGCAAGATAAATTGAACAGAATGCTATTGGAGTTGGTCTTAAAATGGTTAGATGCCAAAGTTTGAAATTAATCTTTCAATTGATAAGAAAATTTACTATTTACAGACAAATGAGTCTTTTGGGAAGGGCTTATTTGTTTGAAATGTAAAGACCTAGGGGCCTTAATAAAGCTACCACTTGTAGCTTTATGCTTGGCATTTTCAAATCCTCATATTTTATTTTCTTGTAGAATTGTTTCATAGCCAAGGCAATTTTTTTGCTGACCTGATACAACTATGAGGTTGGCACTGAGCTTATGTCTGTTGCAGATTCCCTCAGCCACAAAACCATTTGATTAGAGCAGATTTGTTGCCACTCTTGCAAAAGGCTTGTTGACATCTAGGAAGTAGAGTCCTCCATAGGGGGAGCAGAGTTCTACATCGAGCAAAAATAAGAAGAAAAATCAATATATAATACAAAGAATCATCAAAATCAAAATGGCTTAGGCCATTTTGATAGAGAAGGAGCCCATTTTGGAGAAAGGAAGCCCACGATTGAAAATGAAGTCTAGCACTCCAAGTATGAAGAAAAGAAAGCCCAAGTAATTAGAGAGCCAATGGTTAAAAAATTTGGGAAAATTTCAAAAATAACCAAAAAAAGGCAAAAAATATCATATTCAATATGCTCATGAAAAAATTTCAAAAATACTATCCAAACTTCAAAAAATAACATTTTTACCAGGTTATATGTTTAGCATATTTTTTGAATTTGTTCAAAAAAAACTCAGAAAATGATAAAAAATTAAAAGATATTAATTTATATTACATTAATGTATACCAACAACTTTATATACAAATTGCAAATTTGTAAAAGATAAAAAAAGATATAATAATAATAAATGGTATACGTATACCAAAATTTGGTATACATTAAGTATATATTTGGTATCTGCAACTACTTTATATATATATATATATATATATATATATATATATATATATATATATATATATATATATATATATATATATATATATATATATATATATATATATATATATATATATTGCAAAATTGAAAAAATTTAAAAAGATAAACTCAGTAAATGGTATACGTATACCAAAATTTGGTATATATTAAGTATATTTTAGTATTTGCAACTACTTTAATACACGCATATTGCAAATTTGAAAAATTAAAAAGATTAACTAATAATAAATGGTATATGTATATCAAATTTTAATATAATTTAAGTATATATTCGGTATTTGCAACTACTATATATTTTTATAGATTAGAAATATGAGAAATTAAAAAGATAAACAATAAATAGTATATGTATACCATAAATTGGTATATGTTTAGTATATGTTTGGTATCTGCAACTATTTTATATATACACAAATTGCAAATTTGAAAAGTAAAAAGATAAACTAATAGTAAATAATATGTGTACACCAAAATTTGGCATATTTTAAGTATATGTTTGCTATTTGCAACTACTTTAATATATACATATTGCAAATTTAAAGAATTAAAAAGATAAACTAATAGTAAATGATATATGTATACCAAAACTTGGTATACATTAAGTATCTGCAACTACTTTAAATTATACATATTGCAATTTTGAAAAAATTAAAGGATAAACTAATAGTAAATGGTAGACGTTTACCGAAATATGTTTAGTATCTGCAACTACTTTATATATATAAATATTGCAAATTAGGAAAAAAAAAAAAAAAGGTAAACTAACATTAAATGGTATATGTATATCAAAATTTGGTACACTTTATGTATATGTTTGATATTTGCAATTACTTTAATAAATACAAATTGTAATTTGAAAAAATTTTAAAAGATAAAATATTAGTAAAAAATTCAAAGCTATAAAGAATATAAATATATAATCCAGCATGTTTAGTACCCAACAAAGAAAATATACTTTTCAAACAGAATCATTAATCACATATACATAAGAAAATTAAAGAAAAAAAAAAAAGAAACTCACAATATAAAAAGAAAGTTATCCAAGCTAGCTTTTGTTTAAGATTATACAATCACAAAACTAGAGTTTGTAAATTCAACATGGTAAAGTAAAAATAAATTTAGTCTTCAATCAAATAAAATTTCACAAAAATTGCAAAAAGTGTATTCAAACTGTGTCTTATTTTATCACTTTAGACTGCAAAATACATAAAATTATTGTGCTCTTGTCTGCAAATCCAAGCTGCCAATTTATGTGTCTCTCTTATACTTTCTAAGAGTATATACATATAAAACAATGCCAAAATCATCATACAAAAATTAAAAATATATACAAGTTGCAAATTTCAAAAATAAAAAAATATAAAAATAATAGTAAATGATATGTATACGAAAATATATTATATGTTAAATATATGTTTAGTATCATCAACTACTCTATATATATATATATATATATATATATATATATATATATATATATATATATATATATATATATATATATATATATATATATATATATATATATATATATATATATATTACTATTTGCTAAAATAATTTATTGTTAAAATTTGTGTTAATATGTAATATAATTGCTCCCTAATTTATTAATTAACATTTAAATATTTCAGCCATATGTATTAGAATAGTGGGGGCTTTTCTTAATAAAATTACGTACTATTGACTATTTTGGAAAGATAATTTATGTTTTAAAATTTTAAAAAGTGGTGTGAATTATTAGCCTTTTATATAATATTAGTTCAAAAAATCAAATCTAAAATTCATTTGATATAGAAATAAATTTCATCAAAATTTTCAATTTTAAATTACATTTTTATAAATATGTAATTTTAGAAAATTATAGTTAAAATTTATTAATTGGAATAATATATGCTTTTATTAAATTTAAATAATAATTTAATCCAAACAACGAAAATAAAAAGAATAAAGATTAAATGTTATTTTGTTTAAAAGATAAGGAATTAAAAAGTTATTTTGCTTATAAGATGAGGTTGCTAAAAACTACTGTAATAAAGAGTATTTTAAAAATAATATTTATTTAATTCAATTTAAAAAAATAAATATGCAATTTAGTTCAATTTAACTTTTTTTTAAAAAAAAGGTACATTTTAATTATTTTGCAAATAAAAGATGCACTGCAAATTAGCTTAAGATATTAAATAAATAAGGAAATTAGAGGTCTAGCTTGCAATTGCACACCAAAAAATGCTTAGGTTCTTAAGAGTAAAAATCCATTAGCTTATGTAGAAAAAGGCCATAATGCAAAAGAGAGACGAAAAGAAGCAATAAGAAGTAAGAAATATTAAAAAATAATTAAAAGTGGATAGGAACGATATATATGTTATCAAAGGCGCATAAAATTGTATAAAAAAAGAAGAGGCGGTGCAAACGAAAGAAATGAAAAAAAATCGTGTACAGTGTAATTTCCCCAAAAAATTTATCATGTAACATTTAAGCATAAACAAAAACTTAACATATAGTGTATGGTAGACTTTTCTGCTGCTGCAACTTTTCGTCCGAGTAAAAACAACAAACTGCGCGCTATAACGGTCGCCTTTAGAGGCTTAACTTTCCAATTGTGAATTCTGCAATGCATCGTGAGGCGAAGACTGCACGAACTCAACTGATGAAGTGCAAAATCAAGATGGGGGGCCATTCTCTATATTTCAAAGCTTCAAGATTCTGTAGGCCCTATATATATATATATGTATATATATATGGGTAATTTTAAATATGAAAATTGCAAATGAGAATGGCACATTAGTATACCGAAGTCGTCTCTAGACTGTAAGATTATAACATTGAACTGTATTCCGAGTCAGAAAAATAATAATTGAATGGCAAAAAAGAGAAATGGAAATACATTTTGTGGTCTTAAAAGAAACAAAAGAAGTACAATTTTCTTTTCATTTGTGCATAAATTAAATGAGATTCATTTTATTAAAAAAGATAATTAATAATAATAATAAAAGATAAGATTAGCAGCTTGCGCGCGATTGTTTGTAGTAAATTCAGCGGATAACGCCCTAAGTAACTTTAAGAAAAATAACGAAAATTTGCTCCATTTTTTCTTTTTCTACAATCTTTCTTTGCTTATTGCAGCTTTAAGCAGCAATATAAAGAGCATAATGGCTGGAGATTTTGTAAAGCAAGCAAAATTGAAACTCAAAGCTTATTGATTTGAGAGTGAGCCAGTGAGTAGGTGAGTGAATAGGCTGCAGAGTCGCAGTTATATAATATACAAAATCAAATCAAACAATGAAGCAATTCAAGAAAAAGCTAACAAAAACTGATGTGAAGAAAAGAATGTCTGTCCCAACTAAATTTTTCAAGAATGCTGTTCTTCCAGGTTTGAAGAAAAATCAGCATGTTGTTGATTTGAAGGTCAGGCATAAGAGCAAGAAAACGATGTTTCGGTGCAGCAAAAGAAAGGAAGGTGATTATGCTAAACCTGTTTTTACTAAGGGATGGCTTGAATTTGTTACTGATGCAGATCTCCAAGCAGGTGACAAGATTGCTCTTTTTCGAGAGGAGGGTGATGATCATGATTCTGAGGCATATTTCAAGATTGAGATTTACAAAAAAATCAGGCTTTTTGGGATCGATATATGGAACGATTTGCCTCCAGAAGCTTAATTGTGAATGATTCTTGTCCAGACATTATCTATGGTACTATTCTATCAGGGAAATCAATGGCCTTTTCTTTAGTTTTGTTGCGTTGGTGATGATTAGTACTCGCTATATAGCTGTAGCATTAGTTAAGAATTTATGTTGTAACAAATAAATGGCCAAATTTGATATTTTCCCCATCATGTGTGAATATAATTACTCCAATTAATGCTGGAGTTTGATATTGGAAAATTCTTACCTGCATATGATGATCAAATAAGATATAAAAACAAAAGTATCAGTGATTTTTCACAGAGTGAAAAATAGACAAAAATTTATATTTGTTAAAGTAAATCATTACTCATTAGTTTACTTGATAATTATTGTTTTCTTTAGATAAAAGTAAAATTTCCATTAATAGAATAGGTTTTTTTTTTTTTTTTTTTTTTTTTTTTTTTTTTTTTTTTATGCCTGGCTACATGTTCTGTTTTCTTTAAAATGAAATGTAAATATGTTGGCTTAAAGCATAATAATATTAGAAATGAATAATAATGTAATTAATATATGGAGTTCTTTCACTAAATTACTAGCTATAGAGTTGCAATATATTGTAATTAGTCATCCATTTTTTTTATTTAATTTTATCAGATTTAAATTAGAAACATGATTATATAATAATATATACACTTTTAAAATCAAAATTAATGGTTGACATTTTGTTTGAAAATTAAAATTAAAATTTTTTAAGTAATATAAATTTATGCATATATATTATATTTCACTTGCAACTATCATCATCACCATAATGACACAATTAAAATTGTAAATTTTTTTGTGAATTATTTCGGTGAGAAATTAATCCAATATTCATATATATTCCCCCATTTCATATGCCTTTGTCACTGCAAAATTAAAGAACCATATATTAAATTAAATCTGATAGTGACTGAGTGGGCATACCCGTCGACTTATGACATTCAAATTTCTATGAAATGCTTGTATAAGTTGCGTCAGAGCTTCGCTGCAAGCTTCCACGATATACCGCGAGAGGTGCGCTGGTTAATTGGAGTGTCTCGCAATTGCAATTTCATAAGCAGCTAAAGCCTAAAAGATCAATTAAAGAAAAATTAAGGGTCCAAATACAATGTCATATATAATAATTTTTTGCATTAATAAAATCTTTCAATTTGTATATTTATTGAGATTAAATTCTTTGTTTAAGTGAAGCTTTGATCTACTATATCGGTAATAATAGTATAGAGTATGTGTGTAGAATATAAAGATTAACATACCTATTTAAAATTGTCATAATTTTGAGATATGTACGTATTTTTTCTCTATTTTTATGTATTTATTTGTGTGCATATATATTTCAAAAAAAAAAAATTCTTTATTTAAGTGAGTTTGAGCCATATTTCCACATACAGAACACAAGAATTTAACTAATTTTATAATTTTGTTTTATCTTATTTCACTTTCACCCACCTATAATTTTCTGAGAAATTAAAAAAGAAAAAATTCCTGAAAGTTCTAACATTTAATTTTGGTAGACTTTTCTGCTGCTGCAACTTTTCATTCGAGCAAAAACAACAAACTGCGCGCTATAAAGCCCGCTTTAACAGGCTTAACTATCCAATTGTGTGAATTTTGCAATGTAGTTGTAAGGCGAAGACCGCACGAGCTATACGATGAATTGCAAGATCAAGATGATGCTAAAACCTGCAACTTGCAAGATTCTGTAGGCCCTATACTATATATGATAATTGCAAATGAAAATAGCTCACCGGTGCTACTACTAAAGTTGTTTTCAGACTGTAAGAATATAATTAACATTGAATTTTAATCGGAATCAAATTAAAAAAAAATAATTAAAATATATTATAAGTTATAGCATAGTAAAATATTAATTAAATGGAAAAAAATGAGAAAGAAACCAATTTTTGGTCTTAAAAGAAATATATTTCTCTTTTCATTTGTGTAGTACATTAAATGAGATTCATTTTATTGAAAAAGGATAATTAAGAAAATATAATAAAATAAAGAAAATAAAATAAAATGCTTTTATGAATTACTTCGCAGATAAATCCAATATATATATATATATATATTCTCCTATTTCCTGTGCCTTTATCACTTCAAAATTAAACACCCATATATCAAATTAAAACTGAAAGTAAATGAGAAAGCCGACCTAATTGACTTTTGGCAATCAAATGTTTACGGAATGCAAGCTAAGCTGCTCGCGCTACGCTCCGACGAGTGCTGGCTTATTGGCGTGTCTCGCAATTGTAATTTTTTGAGCAGCCAAAGCCTAAAAGAATCAAATAATCAAAGGGTCCAAAATTAAAGTATATATAGAAATTATCATTAAATTTTGAGCTCTTATTTAAATCGTTTTATGAGTTATAAAATTTTGAATCTCAGTACTAATAAGAGTGTATAAAAATTGAATGTATAAAACGTACTAACTTATGTAAAAAGAATTTTCCAAGAAAATATAATTATATTAAAGATAATAAAAATTTTACTAATTTTTATTAATATTGTATAATATAATACTAAATTAATGTATTTACATGTCCGACAAAAAATAATATAGTGTTTAACCATTAAAGCATTGCGGTCATAGCGACTCATTATACTATTTTTCAATGTTAAGAAAAGGATTATTGTCATAAGATAAATTAGTGCGTTTACTATTATTATATGTTTACCTCTCAAATATGTATATATGATATATCTAATTTATTCATTATTTTACACGCTTTCATTAGTATATAAAATTAATAATATTTTTTTGCCAAATATATAAAAAATAATAATATCAAAATTAATAATATTAACAATATATAAACGATAAATTAATATTTTGTTAATAATATGATAATAATTTTTTGTTATTTCATTTAAAAATAAAATCCTATACCTATTTGATAAATATTAATATTCATGAAAGTTTTAGGGAATATTTTTATTTATTTTTTTTTGTAAAAAAAAATTAAAAATACAAACGAGAATATTCGAGAAATATGTGGAAGATTCATGACCATTAATCAAAAAATAATATAAGGGAGGATAGAAAATTTGGGTGAAAAATAATGGAGGAAACAATCTTTATACTAGTTTAGATAAAAGGAGAAAATAACAAAGGGGAGGAAAATAATATGACAATTGTCTCTCCAAAATGGAGAGAAGAACTGAAGTTAGAAGGGAAAATATCATTGTAGATAGCACAATTACTTTATTGCCCTTGTATCATCTGCTCATAGCTCTCTCACCTCATAATTTTCTTGGTAGCCCACTCACTCCCTCAACCTCACTCCATAATAGCTCTCAAATAACCACTCACTTGTCCATCTCCCTTTTACCCTCATAGACACTTTTTTATCTGTACACTCTTACCAAAACCCTCTCCTCCACTCAGCTCTCACTCCAATCGCTACAATTGGAAATCGCAGCAATGAATTCTTGTTATTATTGTTGTAATTGTTCTTGATATAAAGGTTTATTGCATATAGGTTTTTTAATTCCAGGTTTTTGTGAAATCAGTTTGGGTTTGGTTCTTCACTTTAATGTTTCTGATGTGATCAATTTCAGTTTGGGTTTGTTTGCATAATGATATTGTGAGTTTGTATGAGAGCTTTGAATAGAGACTTGTAGCCACCAGAGAAAAGTTTGAAAGAGGAGTCTTGAAGTTGTAGCAATGGATCATTTTGTTCCAATCTAATTAGTAGTTGAAAATTTTGAATTTGGTGGGTTTCTTATACAAAATTGTTTCAGATCTTTGACTTGGATATTTATTTAATGAAACTGAGATTTCACATTGGGTTCAAGTTATTGTTGTTTTTGTAATGGCTGTCTCAATTCATACACCTTAATTTCGGGGTTCAAGTCATTTGGGTTTTCCTACGCAGTCTGAGTCGTCTAAAGGATTCTAAAATATGTAATTGACACAAATGGACTTATCTCTAAATTGCATAATTTAGACTCTCGAAAGTCATGTATTATTTCTTGTATTTACTTGTTTTTACTCATCTTGTGTCTCAATTTTCAATTTTTCTTGGCAAATCAAAAGTTGAAAGGCTAAAATTCCATCTAAATTGAGGGTCTTTTGATTGGTTAATAGTTCTCTGAATGATAACGACTAGTTACTTGCAGCACATATAGAGACTTGATAATGTTTTGCCTCCAACAGTATGTTTTATGCGCTGAAATTGTCCCATTTTCATAAATTTAATATTGGGTTGAGGAAAGATGCATATAGTGTTATAAATCTAATCTTTGATTGCAATTCTTGTCTTGATTTTGGCTACAGCTTTGTTTGAATTAAACTATCAAACGAGTTAATAAGTTTGTATTGTGTATCTAGTCAGAATGGTCGGTTGAGTCTTAATTTTCCCTTTTTACCTTTTATCCCTATAAGGTTCAATATTATGTGGATTTAGCTTGTGAGAAGGAGAAAGATGAGTATTACGTGAGTGTAGCAAATCAGATTTTGTCGATGAATGGGATGAGATATGAGTTGCAAGAGATATTCGTGATTGGGAATTTGATAATTCTGTTTTGATTATTAATTATTGCCTCTTAGCTTAAAAAATCTACGAATTTTGAATTGTTTTACGATTTTAATTTATGAAATTTCATTTACATGTATCAATTCTTAAATTCAAATTTTTTAATTTGATAGCATATAATTTTCAGTTGATCTTAATTGATTTTTTACGTCAATTTATTTGTTTGGGTTTTGGAGAAAACACTTGGGAAAAGGGAATTTTCTCTGTGGTTGAATATGAGGTAATTTTTTCCCTTTCTTGCAGAAATGTTCAAAGTTATTATTACTTGATGTCAAATGAGGTTATTGTTTGTGGCATCGAATCTTACCGTTGTTCCCCACTGCATTATTTGATTAGTCGTTTTTCTCAAATGTTTATGATTTGAACTTTCTAATTTATGGTTGTTTAGGAGTTTTTTACTTTCATGATTTCATCTTGCTAATTTTATTGATAATAGATTAATTATTGAAAACAAAACAAATAGCTACTCGTGATTTCATCATGCTAACTGTAATTCTAAGTTTCTAATGTTCCTATCTTCTAAATTGTTCGAATTGTTAAATTTTTGTTTCTTTTGAAGGAATAGTTGAAAAGAGTGGAAACTAATTATTTAGAGAGAGTTTATTGATGCTCACATTTATAATTGGGCTAATTTACAAGGTTTGTACATGAATTAATATAAAAAAATTGATCAATTGATGATTGTGGCTGGCTATTTGTTACTGTTTCATTACTTGTATCATATGATTTGTGCTATGATTAGATTAGTTTAATTCTTGATCTTGATGAGCTGTTAGTATTTATAATATAGAATAAGAATTATTGTTTATTTCCTAATCTTGATATATATATATATATATATATATATATATATATATATATATATATATATATATATATATATATGGGTCTGGTTACTATTTACTTATAGATGGTTACTATTTTTTTAACCATTGGATTAAATCTAATGGTTCTAATTCATTTTGTATTTTATCAATTGTATTTATTAGCTTTGAGATTATAAATCTAATTAAATATACTTGTAAAGGGTAACTTGTTGTAATTTAATGACATGGAAAAAATAACTTAATCAACACTAAAAAAACTTGTATATGAGATGTATTCCATGAATTTGGAACGTCTTGGTTTTTATTATTTCATAAAATTTCAGTAATTTATTATTAAAAATAAAAAAAATATATGTTAATGATATCAAGAATATTATCGATATTATTAATCAATGTACATGTACTCATTAACTTTAGTTTTTGAGTATTATATTAAGGATTTAAGAAGTTGAAATGTGAATTAATTTATGAAAATAAGAATTATTTTTACATATAAGTTGAAATTGTAATTTCATAACAACATTTGTATATTAATAGCTACTAAATCAATTTAAAGAAAAAAATAATTTTTAAACTTATTGCATCAATTATTTTTTATATATAAAATGAAACAATTATTTCCCCTTAATATTGAAAAAAATGTGAAAAGAATTTTTATAATTAAAAAATTACTTTATATGATAACCTAATAACTTATTATAGTCAGTAACCTATAATTAATACTTATCTCAATATATATAATTATTTAATATTTACACAAACTTTTATGGTAGTTATCATGGAAAATTTAATATTTGTACTAGTTTTTATGATGGTTACCATAAAAATGTAACTATTGAAAACTTTTATATATATATATATATATATGTTTGACAAATACTGTAAAATATCATGAATTGTAATTAGAGCTTGAAAGAGGGAGTTGCAACTACTTAGAACAACTTCAAGAAGCATAATACGAAGCAAAAGCTCTTTAAATTAATTTTTTTTTATCAAGTTGTGTATTTTTTTTTCAGACTTAATAGATGTTTAAATATGAGAATTCGACTTTATAAATCTTTTAGATTTATATTTATTCAATAAATTTATAAATTTAAATATTATAAATTTTTTAAATTAGCATATTATTAAAAAAAAAAAACTATAATTGTGATAAGTTTTATTGAACATTGGTAAATAAAATATTGAAAATTATAGAATAAAATAAAATATATTTTTTTATATTTGACAATACACTAAATAAATTGTGGCACATCTGTTGTTTATTGTTAGTAGAAACCAATATGATAATTAGTTCATCTCAATGAACTATTCCATTATGCAATATAATAAACATTATTTATGTTACTACGTGAAGGATAAAATAGTAATTGTATAAGATTATTATTTTCTTTCCTTTTATATTTTGTTACGTAAATAAGAGAAAATAAAGTTATTTTCTTTCATTTTCCTCTGTATTTTCCTCCTATCCAAACATGAGGAAGGAAAATATAAAAAGAAAAATAAAATTTACTTTTCCTCATTTTCTTTCCCCCCTAAAAATTTATCCAAACATAGTGTAACAAGCAATAAAAAATCCTATTTTGTCCACAATTTCTCAAGAATTCACCTCCTAATTTTTAATTATGCAAATCTTTGTTAAAACACTCACCCACAAGACCATAACCCTGGAGGTCGAGAGTTCTAGTACCATCGATAATATGAAGGCCAAGATTCAAGACAAGGAAGGAATTCCACCAGATCAACAGAGGTTGATCTTCATAGGCAAGCAACTTGAAGACGGCCGTACTTTGGCTAATTACAACATCCAAAAGGAGTCAATTCTCCACCTTGTCTTCCGTCTCCATGGTGGTATGCAGATTTTTGTTAAAACCCTGACTGGTAAGATGATTACTCTCGAGGTGGAGAGTTTTGACACAATCGACAGCGTCAAGGCTAAGATCCAAGATGAGGAAGGGATTCCATCGGACTAGCAGAGGTTGATCTTTGCCGGTAAGCAGCTTAAAGATGGCCACACCTTGGCCGATTATAACATCCAAAAGGACTCCACACTCCATCTTGTCCTCTGTCTCCATGGTGGCATGCAGATCTTTATTAAAACTCTCACCGAAAAGACCATAACCTTGGAAGTTGAAAGCTCGGATACAATAGATAATATAAAAGCAAAAATCCAGGATAAAGAAAGTATTCCTCTTGATCAGCGATGCTTGATTTTCATCGGAAAATAGCTTGAAGATGACAGGACCCTCATTGATTATAACATTCAAAAGGAGTCTACTCAGCACCTTGTTCTCAGGCTTCAAGGTGGAATGCATATCTTTGTTAAGACCTTGACTGGGAAGACGATCACTTTGGGGTTGAGAGCTCCGATACAATTGATAATATCAAGGTAAAAATTCAAGACAAGTAGGGAATTCCACAGAATCAACAGAGGCTTATCTTCGCCGAGAAGCATTAGAGGATGGCCATACACTTGCATATTACAATATTCAAAAAGAGTCCACCCTCCATCTCGTGCTCCGCCTATGTGGTGGTGATTTTAAACTAAATTTTTTTTCAAATCTTTGTATTCTGGGCACTTATTATTAAGTTAATTATGTTGATCGCTTGGGATCTTTAAAGAGATTTAAATATTCATATGAATTTAAACCCAAATTTAGTCAAGAATTTTTATGTTTGCAAGAATTAAATCTTTTGTATCTTTACCAATTGCACTTAATTAAATCCCCTAAATTTGGTTTATGATTGTGTTTGCTTTCCTTCTTGAAAGGATTAACCTTTCATCCATAACTACCAGGAAATGCATAATTGCTTTGCAGTTTCTAGCATGAAACTTGAACTCTTAGTAGATGAAAATTTTGTTAGAAAAGCCATATCACAAGGCAAAGATACAGGACTAGACAATCAACCAAACACCTTTGTCAAAGAGTAATTTACGCGTTTGCATATTCTAATAGCTACACTAAACAAAGAAATGAATGAACAAACTATCATTCAATTGTCTAGGCTCCAAACTCTCCAAACTATGAAATGGTTACTTGAAATTCTATTGAAAGTGTGAACCCTTAATTTTGCACCATTCGATATGCATTTCAATATTATTAAAGAAACAAGCAAGAATGAGAGAAAATAGGCAAAAACTAGCCCGGCGCTGTGTAAGTCTTTGTAGTGCTGTGTAGTCTTGTGCTGCAACTCCTGCGAATTTCTCCTTTTTGCGCGATCCCACATCAAAATTTTCATATTTTACTCCAATTTTCTCCCTATATACAGAAAATCTCTCTACACTTTAAGGCATCAACTTTAGAAGTTTGAAAATCTTTGCATCAAGCAAACCACTATAGTTCTAAAGCTTTTTGTTTCTTTTTCTTTGCTTTGCATTTGTTGCTTACTTCGCAATACGAGTTGGGGGTTTCTCCTTGATTCCTACCTGACAAGTCAAAGGTTCTTTGCCCGCCTATTCGAGATAAGTCTATTATCCAAGACTCATATTTACCATCCAAGGCTAGCTGCTGCCCACCATTAGAGGCAAGCAGCCACGTCGTCCAAGGCTAGTTGTCACTCACAGTCAGGCTAGTCGTCGCTCACAGTCAGGCTAGTCGTCGTTTGCCATTGGAGATAAGTTTATTTTTCTTTTCTTTATTTTATTTATTATTTCTCTCTTTGGGATTTGTGTTCTAAGACTCTTTGCCTAATTCTTAATTTGCGAAGGTAGTTAATTAAAATATGACTTAATTAATTCCACTTGGTAATCAATTAGTTAAATCAATCAACTAAACTTTTTTTCAATCAATTAATCAAAACACGATAAAATAATTAGGTTAAACTAACCCCTTCGCAAAAAGGAATAATTACATGGGTTCTGACTCTCATTCAAAGGAATACACAAGCATTCTTAGTTTAAATATCAAACCCAATAAAACTAGAGGAAATTACATTGTATATTGTTTTTTGGGCAAAAATATCATTTACGCCATCATTTTATTTTTTATACACCATTATCTCCTGTCCATTTCTTTTATACAGTCCTTTTCCTATTTGTTTTCTTTTGTACGGTTGTTTCTCTTTTTGTTAGTTTGGTGCCATAATTGGTGAAGCCATGAATTTGTGAAAGAGAAAAACTGTTGTGGATATTGCATTTGTATGAATTGTTGGCCTTTGGTCACCCCGTGTAGCAGGAAAAGAAGAGTAACATCACTTCTTGTTTTTCTATTTTTTTAATTTTATATGTGATGTCTAATTTTTGAATAGGTCTATTGACTTTTTTTTTAATATTTAACTATAAGCTAATTTATTAATAAACATTTTATACATTTAAAATAATTACATCAATTTCAAAAAGTATTTCATAATTTTTATAGAATAAAATGTAAAACACATTTGATATGTGTGGTCACCAATTTTATAATACGGTTGAGTTGATGTATGTGACGAGCAGGGTAGTACTTGTTACATTGAAGAGATAAGCGATCAACGTAGTATTGTTACTATTATGTTGTCAAGATTTGTCACATTTCTTTAATATATTATTCTTCTATTATTATTATTATTAATTAATTAATTAATTATTGTTTTGTAAAAAAATCCATTGATTTTTTTTATATACTACAAGTAGTTAATTAACTTAACTAAAATTTTTAATTAATTAAATTAAATTCACATGTATATATTAAAATAGTTGTAGATATCAAACATATACTTAATATATACTAAATTTTGGTATTTGTATATCATTATTTGGTATATGTATACCATATATTGTAAATTTATATATATTTTTATTTTTTTTTCAAAGTTGTAATGTGTATATATTAAAGTAATTGTAGACACCAAATATATATATTTAAAGTATACCAAATTTTGGTGTGTGTGTATATATATATATATATATATATATATATATATATATATATATATATATATACATATTGCAAATTTTGGTGTCTGTATATATATATATATATATATATATATATAAATTTTGGTGTGTGTATATATATATATATATATATATATATATATATATATATATATATATATATATATATATATATATATATATATATATATATATATATATATATATATATATATATATATACAATTTAGTGTTAGTTAATCTTTTTATATTTTTCAAATTTTATTTATATTTTTTTGTAAATTAAACTATTTTTTTATATTGTGATATACTTTCTTTTCATATTGTGGGTTTCTTTTTTTTTTTTTCTTTAATTTTCTTCTGTATATGTGATTGATGATTTTGTTTGAACCATATTTTCTTTGTCGGGCACTAAATATGGTGGATTATATATTTGTATTCTTTATAGCTTTGAATTTTTTACTAATACTTTATCTTTTTAAATTTTTTCAAATTTACAGTTTGTATATATTAAAGTAGTTGAAATACCAAACATATACATAATGTATATCAAATTTTGATACATATATACCATTTAATGTTAGTTTATCTTTTTTTTTTTTCCTAATTTGCAATATGTATATATATAAAATAGTTATAGATACCAAACATATACTAAATTTTAATATACGTATACCATTTACTGGTAGTTTATCTTTTTAATTTTTTCAAATTTGCAATATGTATACATTAAAGTAGTTGCAACTACTTAATGTATACCAAATTTTTGTATACATATACCATTTACTATTAGTTTATATTTTTAATTCTTTAAATTTGCAATATATGTATATACATATATATATATATATATATATATATATATATATATATATATATATATATATATATATATATATATATATATATATATATATATATATATATATATATATATATATATATATATATATATATATATATATATATATATATATATATATATATATATATATATATATATATATATATATATATATATATCAAAGTAGTTGCATATAGCAAACATATACTTAACATATACCAAATTTTGGTATACGTATATTATTTACTATTAGTTGATCTTTTTACTTTTTTCAAATTTGCAATTTGTGTATATATAAAGTAGTTGCAGATACCAAACATATACTAAATGTATACTAATTTATGGCATACGTATACCATTTACTGTTTATCTTCTTAATTTTTCATATTTCTAATCTATATAAATATAAAGTAGTTGTAGATACTGAATATATACTTCAAGTATACTAAAATTTGGTATACGTATACTAGGCATATGTATACTATTTATTATTAGTTAATCTTTTAAATTTTTCAAATTTACAATATGTATGTATTAAAGTAGTTGCAGATACTAAACTTATACTTAATGTGTACCAAATTTTGGTATACTTGGTATACGTATATCATTTATTGTTAGTTAATCTTTTTAATTTTTCAAATTTGCAATATTTATGTGTTAAAATAATTGCAAATACTAAACATATACTTAATGTATACCAAATTTTGGTATATATATACAATTTACTGAGTTTATCTTTTTTATACGTGTATATATATATATATATATATATATATATATATATATATATATATATGGGTATGGTTTTAATGGTTACCACGATATTTACCCATAGATGGTTACTACTTTTTTAACCATTGGATTAAGATCTAATGGTTCTAATTTATTTTATATTTTATCAATTACATTTATTAGCTTTGAGATTACAAATTTAATTAAATTTATTTTTTAAGGGCTACTTGTTGTAACCTGATGATATGGCATGAATAATTTATTTTTTTAAAAAAAATCTTTATTTAAGATTTTTTTATTTAATCATTTATTGCTGCCTAATTTCTGTGTGGAAATGTCTTTGAAAATTGTTTTATCAATTTCCAATGTTTTGATTATTTATTCATTTAAATAATTACAATAGTAAATTGTAATTTGTTTCGGGCTCGTAAATTTTGCAGTACCTAATACTAGTTCTCTTTTTAATAGTAACTATTTTCAATATTTTATTATAACTTTTTTTTAATAGTTCAAATATTGCTCTAGAAATAGAGCAACCTATTAACTTGTTATAGTAAGTTACCTATAATTAATACCTATTTAATTATTCAACATTTGCAAAAATTTCTTGCTGGAGGAGTTGTAACCATTGAAAACTCTTTCATATATATATATATATATATATATATATATATATATATATATATATATATATATATATATATATATGCAAATTGCAAATTTGAAAAAAATAAAAAAGATAAACTCAGTAAATAATATACGTATACCAAAATTTGATATACATTAAGTATATGTTTAGTATCTATAACTAATTTACCATCTTTTTATTTTTTATCATTTTCTAAGTTTTTTTGTGGTGAACAAATTCAAAAAAAAATTTACCTTTTTTGGGTTATTTTTGAAAATTTCCCTTAAAACTAACCAACTTTTCCCCTATTACCTTCTTCACTTGCTTTTATTTTGTCTTCTTTTATTTTGTTATTCGGCTTTGTTTGGAAAATGTATGACTTTCTTATAACTCATAAAGGGTAGAGAATGTATCTCCTAAATTTGGAATTTTATTGTAATATTAACTTTCTTTTATTTCAAATCTTAATTATATAATCACTTTATTATTGAATGGATGAGTTGAATGTTCCCGTATATTAAATTGTTTATGAAATATATTTTAAGTTACTCTTATATTAAATAGCCAAATTTATTTTGTTAAATTTGTTAAAATAAATCAAAAATCTAGTCTCGGAATCTTTTTTAGTTTTGAGGCTTGTAATCTTTTCATTTGAGTAATAATTAGAGTTATATGAGTTTTTTGCTTATATTTTTCTAAATAAAAATAAATTAAGATTGCGACTCTTAAAAAATAATTTTCAAATCTATCAGAAATAAAGCCTGAGAGTTTTCCCGTGAGTTCTTTTCCAAATGAACTTTTCGATCTCTTTTAGCGGATTAGACCGATTATCAGGCGAGGTCTCACAAAAAGATGTAGGTGGTGTGAAGGTGCAATTCCAATAACAGTTGTTTGATATGATTCAGTTCAGGGGTCAGCTCTTAATAGAATTCTCCTCCAGCAAGAAACTACATGATTATATGATTCATATCTATGAGATTCTGAAATTGAATTCCTTTTAATAATGAAAACCACTGATTGGAAATTTACATAGACAATAAACATTTCCTAATTATTCATTCCAATATACAGTGGAAAGGCATGCAGGTTTGACTCACAACCTTGTTACAATCTACTGAGTAAAGCATACGGACCAAGAAGATTTGATAAGAAAGAAAGGACAACATAAATGTAGTACAGAAAATATTCCGTAATGCAAATTTTTTAGTTTTATGAATCAAACAAGAAGATTTTATGAGTGGTCATATTTGAATGCAAAAATTGCATTATCAGCTTTAAGGTTGTACCTGTTGAAAATATAAACTTGTTTTAAAACCCAAGTTTAATTAAAACTCAATCCAAATGTTAAAGCCTAGCTCAAAGAACCTTCTAATATTTTTCACATGATGAATTACAGGTCAAGGATTGGTTAGATTATTGAAAATTATGTTTGTACGTGTATGGTTATTATGTGTGTTAGGTGTAAGTTTGGTATAAGTTAGGTGAAAGTTAGATATGTTTGTGTGGTTTGTATTGAGTTAGAATTAGTATAAATACTCCCTCCCTCTTTGCATTGTATTATCAAGTAAAACAGAAAAAAATCAGAAGCAAAGTTTGTGAGTGTTTTTTAGAGTTTGTTGTAGAAGAAAGAGTGTTGTGATTTAATGTAATAATTTTTCTTCAAAGTGAGTTTTTGTGTTAACAAAGTGGTATTAGAGCCAAACATAGGCATATAAGATATCAAATTGAAGCTCTCAGAGAGACAAATTCAACGCCACCAGAATCAGCCCAATCGGTCGTCGGACGCGTCGCCAATCGCTGCCGGAAGTTTGCTGCCCAGATAACTGAGTTGACTCACTAAGTTGATCTGAGTCAAGATACTGAGTTGAGCTGAGTCAGACCGAGTTAAGCCGTCAAGACGTTTGACCAAGCCGTTGACTGAGCCGTTTGACCAAGCCGCCAAGCTAGTGATTGAGCCGTTGACTGTTGACCATTTTAACAGTTGACTTTGACCTTTGACCAAAATTTGACTTTTCGTGACTAAGTTCATCTTAAGGTTTTTCGGCGTTCCGGAGCCATCCATGCAATCGGATTTTGCAAATTCTTTCTAGATTTGGAGATATGGCAAATAATGTGGCATCATTCCAAGTACCAACACTCAACAACAACAACTACGATAATTGGAGTATCAAGATGAAGGCTCTCCTTGGTGCACACGATGTTTTGGATATCATAGAGATAGGTTATAATGAGCTAGAAAATGAAGATGGCCTTACACAAGATCAAAAGACAATTTTGAAAGATTCAAGAAAGAGAGACAAGAAAGCTCTCTACCTAATCTATCAAGCCTTAGATGATGATGGCTTTGAGAAGATTTCAGATGCAAAATCTGCTAAACAAGCATGGGAAAAGCTTCAAACATCTTACAAAGGAGAAGAGAAAGTGAAGAAGGTGCGTCTTCAAACTTTAAGAGGAGAGTTTGAATCCTTGCACATGAAAAGAGGTGAGTCAGTTTCTGATTACTTCTCTCGAGTTTTGGCTGTTTCAAATCAATTAAAAAGAAATGGTGAAAAGTTAGAAAATGTGAGAATCATGGAAAAGATACTCCGCTCACTTGATCCAAAGTTCGAGCATATTGTTGTGACAATAGAAGAGACAAAAGACTTGGAGGAGATGAAGATTGAAGAACTTTTAGGTTCATTACAAGCCTATGAAGAAAAGCACAAGAAGAATCATGGGATCATCGAACAACTCCTCAAGATGCAACTTAAGGAGGAGAAAAATAAAAGCCAAGTCAATCAACATGGCCGAGGTAGAGGTAAAGCTCGAGGACGAGGAGGAAATCATGGTCGTGGACGAGGTTGGAATTATAACAACAATTCCAACAACTATGAACGAGGAGAAAGTTCTACAAGAGGTCGTGGAAGAGGAAATCCTAATTTGAGGTATGACAAATCTCAAATTCAATGCTACAATTGTCACAAGTATGGTCATTATGCTTCAGAATGTAAAAGTTTAAAAGTTGAAGAAAAGTCCAACTACGTGGAAGAGAAGATTGAAGAAAAGGCAACTCTTTTCCTAGCAAAAAATGAGAACGATGATGGCTAAGAGAATTCTTGGTATCTTGACACTGGTGCAAGCAATCACATGTGTGGAAAGAGAAGCATGTTTATGGAACTTGATGAATCTGTAAGTGGAAATGTCTCATTTGCAGATGATTCTAAAATTGAAGTAAAAGGGAGAGGTGACATTCTCATCCGTTTAAAAGATGGGAGACATCAACTTATTTCAAATGTTTACTATGTGCCTAACATGAGGAGTAACATCTTAAGTCTTGGACAATTATTGAAAAAAAGGCTATGATATTCACATGAGAAATGACAATCTTTCTATAAAAGATAACAAGAATAATCTAATAGCTAAAGTGCCAATAACAAAGATTAGAATGTTCATGATCAACATACAAAATGATGTTGCAAAATGCTTGAAAGCTTGCTACAAGGATGCATCATGGCTATGGCATCTTCGATTTGGGCATCTCAATTTTGGAGGATTGGAGCTTTTATCCAAGAAGAACATGGTGAGAGGACTACCAACCATCAATCAACCTGAACAACTTTGTGAAGGGTGCTTACTTGGGAAGCAATTCAGAAAAGGCTTTCCAAAGCTGTCAGACTCAAGAGCGAAAAAGCCACTGGAGCTTATACATGCAGATGTTTGTGGACCGATCAACCCAAGCTCATTTGGTAAAAATAACTATTTCCTTCTCTTTATTGATGATTTTTCAAGGAAAACTTGGGTATATTTTTTGAAGCAAAAATCAGAGGTTTTCGAAATATTCAAGAAATTTAAAGCTATGGTGGAGAATGAAAGTGGCCAAAAGATTAATGCGATGAGATCTGATCGAGGAGGAGAATTCACTTCTAAGGAGTTTCAAGAATTCTGTGAAGAAAATGGAATTCGAAGACCATTGACAGTCCCAAGATCCCCCCAACAAAATGGAGTCGCAGAAAGGAAAAACAAAACTATCCTTGACATGGCACGAAGCATGCTCAAATGCAAGAAATTACTGAAAGAGTTTTGGGCTGAAGCAGTGGCTACAACAGTCTACCTATCCAACCGATCTCCAACAAAAAGCATATGGGGAAAGACACCACAAGAAGCCTGGAGCGGAAGAAAGCCCGGTATTTCTCACCTCAGAGTATTCAGAAGCATAACTCATACTCATGTACTGGATGAAAGAAGAACCAAGCTTGATGATAAAAGTGAAAAATTCATCTTCATCGGCTATGATGCAAGTTCAAAAGGCTACAAGCTGTACGATCCAAACAATGGGAAGATCCTAATCAGTCGAGATGTCATATTTGATGAAGAAGGCGAATAGGAATTCAACTCTCCCACGGATGACTTCAATTTCCTTCCGTTTGATGAAATTGAGCAACCACTAGTTAAGCAAACAGAAGAAGTTCAACAAGAGACTGCTACACCACCGACTTTGCCAACATCAACTACCCGTGGAGATGGTTCACCTTTATCAAGTGATAGTCTTGAAGAAAGAGCTGTGGAACGAACAAAGAGTCTTCGAGATCTTTACGAAGAAACTGAAAGACAAGATAATCTTACATTATTTTGTTTATTTGTTGATTGTGAACCAGTAAGCTATCCAAAAGCTGCAAAGGAGAAGAAGTGGAGAGATGCAATGGACGAAGAAATCAAGGCGATTGAGAAGAATGAAACATGGGAGCTTGTTCCACTTTCCATAGGTCACAAACCAATCGGTGTAAAGTGGGTGTTCAAAACAAAGAAGAATGCCAAAGGAGAGGTTGAAAGGCACAAGGCGAGGCTAGTTACAAAAGGATACAGTTAGAAAGCTGGAATTGACTACGATTAGGTATTTGCTCCTGTTGCACGACTAGAAACAATTAGACTAGCAGCTCAAAACAAATGGAGAATACATCAAATGGATGTAAAATCTGCATTTCTAAATGGAGTCCTTGAAGAAGAAATCTACATTCAACAACCATTAGGTTACGAAATCAAAGGCCAGGAGGACAAGGTGTTAAAATTGAAGAAGACTCTTTATGGGCTAAAACAAGCACCAAGAGCTTGGAATAGCCGAATAAACAAGTATTTTCAAGAGAACGGGTTTAGAAAATGTCCCTATGAGCATGCCCTGTATGTCAAAATCAAAGCTGGAGATATTTTGATAGTGTGCCTTTATGTTGATGATTTGATCTTCACCGGAAACAACCCAAACATGTTTGATGAATTCAAGAAAGTGATGATGAAAGAATTCGAGATGACAGACATTGGGCTCATGGCGTATTACCTTGGTATTGAAATTAAGCAAAAGGATGAAGGTATATTCATCTCCCAACAAAGTTATGTATAAGAAATACTTAAGAAATTTAAAATGGGAGATTGTAAACCAATCACCACTCCAGTAGAATGTGGAGTCAAATTGACCAAGCATGAAGAAGGTGAAAGCGTAGATCCAACACTTTTTAAAAGTCTAGTTAGAAGTCTACGTTACTTGACTTGCACAAGGCCTGACATACTCTATGCAGTTGGACTTGTTAGTCGCTATATGGAGTCTCCAACAACCACTCATTTTAAAGCTGCAAAGAGAATTCTTCGCTATTTGAAAGGTACAATTGATTATGGCTTGTTATATTCAATTTCTAATGATCACAAGCTTGTTGGATATAGCGATAGCGATTGGGGTGGAGACATAAATAATCGAAGAAGTACTACTGGATTTGTATTCTTTATGGGAGATACTGCTTTCACATGGCTGTCAAAGAAACAATCAATCGTCACACTCTTAACTTGTGAAGCTGAATATGTAGCTGCAACTTCAGCTGTTTGTCATGCAGTCTGGCTAAGAAACTTATTGAAGGAGCTGAACTTGGCACAAGAGGAACCAACAAAGATTGGTGTTGATAATAAATCAGCAATTGCTCTGGCAAAGAATCCAGTGTTTCATGATCGATCAAAGTACATAGATACTCGATTCCATTACATTAGAGAATGCATTGCAAGAAAGTATGTACAAATCGAGTATGTCAAGTCACATGATCAAATTGCTGATATTTTCACCAAGCCACTGAAATATGATAAGAAATTTGCTTGGTCTCATAAAACAAGTTTAAGGGGGAGTGTTGAAAATATAAACTTGTTTTAAAACCCAAGTTTAATTAAAACTCAATCCAAATGTTAAAGCCCAGCTCAAAGAACCTTCTAATATTTTTCACATGATGAATTACAGGTCAAGGGTTGGTTAGATTATTGAAAATTATGTTTGTACGTGTATGGTTATTATGTGTGTTAGGTGTAAGTTTGGTATAAGTTAGGTGAAAGTTAGATATGTTTGTGTGGTTTGTATTGAGTTAGAATTAGTATAAATACTCCCTCCCTATTTGCATTGTATTATCAAGTAAAACAGAAAAAAATCAGAAGCAAAGTTTGTGAGTGTTTTTGAGAGTTTGTTGTAGAAGAAAGAGTGTTGTGATTTAATATAATAATTTTTCTTCAAAGTGAGTTTTTTTGTTAATAGTACCTCCATTATATTAGTTGGTTGAACTTGAACTTGTCGATGAAGTTAGATTAATCATACTCCTTTCATATTCTTTTCCTTTCTGTAGAGCACAAAAGTTCATGAGCATGGAAAATTGAATTGTAGTTTTAGTATCAACTGCTCTGGAATATTGAAATCAACCTGAATTTTGATTATTGATCTCTCTTTTATCATCAATTTGCATGTATCAAAGGCTATATCACCAATTCTACAAAGCTGCAATTTCGAAGCAAATGAAAGCAAACTTGAGGCTCAAAATCTATAATCTCAAGATATCAGGTTAGAAAGCAATGTTAGGATAACCCCATTTTCTCAGTCACTGAGAAGATGCAATGTCCATGTAACCATATGTCAGTACTTGAACCTTAAAATCATAAAAAGGGAAATTTTGACCTTTTGTTGAAGCGGTTTCCAGTATTTTAGGATCAACAGTTTCTCCAGATGTGTCTCCATTAACATTAATGCGAGGTAATCTAACTACCTCTTTATACAAATGCAAGAGCTATCTGCAACAATCCAGAAATTTTGATATAAATCATAAAATAGCTGAGGCATTGAACACATTGAGAGACTGAGTTTTAGAAAGTTCATCACGGAAAAACCATAGAAGTATGAAAAGAATTAAGAGTTACCAATTATATGCTAATTAACGATTTTGTACTCGCATAATCACATTGGAATTTTTGATGATTTAGGAGTAAGATGGGATGAAAGAACATCAAAGTCTCGTTCGAGAAATATATAGGAAAATCCAGAAATTGCAACGTTTAATTTTATAAAATGCTCCTGCAAGATGAAACTTTTAAGTAACTGCAAATACCACTCTTTGTTTCATTAACTTCATTCAAATGAACTCCAAAATTCAACCCAAATAAATAAACAAATAAACAGCAGCGAAATTTTTGATAGAGATTTCTGTTTCACTGACTTGATCTATCATAATCTGATCATTTAAAATATCATACACACAGAAAATGAAATACTTGCAGATTCCAATAGATACATTTCATAATACATGAATGTGGGATTAGAATAAGAAGTTTGAGAATGAAGGAATTGTACCTCATCGATGGAAAGTACCATCACTTTTTCTCCACTGCTGCGTTGGAATTTTGACGCGGATATCTCTTTAATTTATATAAATTGAGGGAATGTCAGCAATGATGGGCCAAAGATCTCCTTCATCATTAAACAACGGACTTCCAGAAGAGGACAGGATATCGTTATAAACTCTCCTAGTGTGGTAGGAAGACCCTCCTTTGGCAAGGTCTGGAGTGCAGGGGAGTAAGAAATATACAGATGTTGAAGAGAAGTTAGGCGTTGGATGCCCCCGGATCTGGATTGCAGATTTTTGAATGAATAGATGGAGACATCGGTCAAGGAAGTGGGAAGCTGTAGACCGTCATTATCAGGAAAGGAAACAACCATATCTGTACTTGGACATGGGCCACCGTTTCTGAGTTCTCTAAGAGAGCTAAGCCTATTGAATCCCCACTCTGACATTGGCTGTGTGAAATTCTTGCAAGAAGTGATTGAAAGTACAGTTAGGTTGTGGGGCAAACCCCCTTCCGGAAAAGACAGCAGGGCTTTTAAACCTAATATCGATAAAGATTGAAGGGAGGTTAGGTTTTGCATTTTATCGGGCAGTGACCTCAACTTCTTGCACAGATTAATCCGTAAATAGGTGAGAGTAGGGATACGCAATCCACTTTCTGGAAACCATTCTAGCTGATTGCAATCACTTATTTCCAATTTCTGAACAGATTTGAGGTTTTGCATCTGATTAGGTAGAGACCTCAGTTTATGACAACAGGCAATTTGTAGAGAAACAAGAGAGGGGATGGGTAATCCTCTTTCAGGGAATTCAGAGACGTCGATTATTGTTAATTCTGTGAGATGAGGGAGCCCATAGCACAGCGATTCTAATAGTTGTGTTGTGCAACTATAAAGCTGAAGAATCTTAAGTGAATTAGGAAACTCTCCATGTGGAAAAGATGGACAACCATTAATTCCCAATTCCTCAAGTTGATACATACGATTGGTATCATTGCCATGACGCATGATCCCTTTAGGCCAGAACTCCTCGCATGAGATCCAGAGATTCTTGACACTATAGGGCAAACCTTTTTCTGGATAAGACAAAAGAAAACATGGATGGACCGACAAAACACGGAGAGATGTCAGGCAGTGTAGCCCATTCGGTAGCCTCTCAAGGTTGTCACAACTAGTTATGTCCAGAACTTGAAGATTGCAAGGCAAAATAGCTTTCTCTCCCTCAACCAAACAGACAAGTTCTTGGCAATTATCGATCCGTAAACTCTTTAGACGAGCAAGATTGTCCAAATTAGTTCCATCTCGCCATAAGTATGCCAGCTCACAACAGCAGCTAATCTTGAATTCCTTAAGTGCCACCAATGCCTCTAGAAGCGCTTCAGATAAACTTACAAGGTCCGATATGCCGCAAATACTCAACGTAGTAAGGGAGCTTACATTGGACATGTTTCTAAGATTCACCTCTGGCCCATTTTCAAAATAAAACCAACTAAGAGATGGAAGTACCTTTGGTGAATCAACTACCTGCGGGCAATCAATACTAAGACTCTCAAGAGAAGGAAGGCAGTTGGGCAGTTCACCAACCAACTTTGGACAATTATCAATCTCTAGCCGACGTAGATTCGGAAATTGTTCTGTACCAGCTTCATTGAGCCCATTAGACCAAGACCATAGCTCCCAATTCGACATATTCTTGATGATTAGAGTCTCCAAAAGAGCAAAATGCTAACGGTCCTCATAAAACTCAACGCCCAATTCTTTCAATTCATCCATTCCTCTGATACTCAACTCTTTAAGAGAGGGTAATCGTCCAAGTGGTGGCAAAGACGTGATTTTACGACAATTGCACAACGTTACCTGTATCATATTAGTAAAGCTGCGATCTGCTATCCAGACTGGGAATACCACTCCACCAAACGATATTATTTCAAGCTTTGATAGATTGTGATGAGGCTGAAGTTTGTCAAGAACTTCCAATTCATCATTTACATTTCTTGGACCACTGAAGTCATCAAACCACTCCAGGGCCAATTCATTGAGGCCTTGTTTCACCTTCAAAATTGGAAAATCCACATCTCGAACATCCACCACATTTTGTAAACCCATAATTCGAAGTTGCCCTTGTAAATGAGAAAATTTCATCAGCATGTTTATCCCCAGTCCATTTCCTTTACCCACAATAAACTTTGGTAGCATATAAAGATTTGTCAAATTGCCAACTTGGACCGGCATCTCTTTCAAACTCTCTGTATCACTAATGTCAAGGTACCGCAAATTAATTAGATTTTGTATGTCTTTAGGCAACTCAACCAACATACTGCACGCATGCAATATCAATGTTTGCAAGTTGAAGAGTTCACACACAGATTCAGTTGACTTCTTAATTGCAGCGCGAGATAAGTTCAGGTAGCGTAAATGCTTCAAAGCACCAATAGAATTTGGCAACTCCTCGAAATTATAACCACTTAGTGATAGTGTCCTTAAGCATTTTAATTTTGGAACCAAATCATGCAGTACCTTTCTGGATGAGTAGCCAAAACCATTTGAAATGGGCAGTGCTAAAAATGTTCGCAAACTCCTCATTTTGTAAAAGACTTCAAAACTTTGTGAGATGTCATACTTATGACGAAGAAATGACGAATAGTAAGCCTTTGCATATGATTTTGCATCCTCCAATCTATCACCCAACTGAAAACATCTTTCTCCACTAATGGACCGAGCTAAGTCGTTCATTAGGTCATGCATTACATATAGCGATTCATTACTACCAGACCATTGAAAAAACGACCTTGGTAATAAATCATAAAAATATCGATAGCCCAATTCTTCCATCTGCATTTTTCCCTTGGGTCGTAGAAAACCTGCTGCCATCCATAGTAAAACCAACTCCTTGCTATCAAATTCATAATCTTTAGGGAAAATTGCACAATAAGCAAAGCAGGTTTTTAAATAAGTAGGAAGGTGAAGATAGCTCAACCTTAGGGCTGGAAGAATATTGCATTCCTTATCCGGTAAATCCCAAATCTCGCTTTACAACACATCTCGCCATGCATTAGGGTCGCAGCAGGCCTCCAAGGGCCTTAGCTGCCAAAGGGAGTCCTTTACATCTTTTAACAATTTCATTACCCATTTCTTCCAAATCCTTGCGTTTGTCAAAATCTTTTTCTCGCAGAGCATGTTGAGCAAACACAGACAAGCAATCAACAAATGATAACTCCGTCAGATTATGAGCTGGAACAGTTTCCATCATCGATGAAACTTTTCGACAACGAGTTGTCACAATGAGTGTACTACCCGATGCTCCAACTACAAAAGGAGCACGAAAGAGAGTCCAATCTTCATAGTCCTCCATCCAAACATCATCTAAAACAATCAAAAACTTCTTTCCAGACAACTTCTCCTTCAAATCCTCCTGAGGCGAACTTGAATTGTGAACACCCACCTTCCTGAGAAGTGTTTCAGTTATCCCATAAATGTCAAACACTTCACCGATACAAACCCAAGCTTTCAAATCAAAATACAAAGTTCTATCATTGTATATGAGCTGCGCAAGAGTCGTTTTCCAACGCCCCCCATCCCAACTATGGGAATCACAGAGATTTTTGCATTACTTGCTTCATCCTTCAACAAACCAAGTATAGCCTGTTTATCTTCCTCCCTCCCACAAACCGTCTCTGCAGGCAATACAGAAGAAGTGGGTCGCCGTGCTCTCACTTGGCTAGCCATATCTCTACCAGAGTCTACTAAACACAAACCTTCATTGGATAAGTCATTTGAAAGCATATGACTTAATTCCTTCAAAACACCATTGACAATTTCTTCTACTAGTTCGGACTCAGACCTAATGACATATGCATAATACTAGTAAGTCAAAACACCATCCGTTAGACTTTCAAGTAAATAAAATACCGATACCGTTAATATGTACTCTATTATGAATTCTAAGCTCCTTTCATCTAATCGATTCATAATACAAGATGGAAAATATGTATAGCCAACAAAATGTTGTTACTAAGCTTAACTAATGAAAGATATATAGCCAACAAAAAAAAAAAAGGTACATCTTAAGATAAATAACATGAGAAAGTTAAAACCTTCTATTGCCATTTACTCCAGCCAACAGATCAAAACAAAGAGACATTTATGAAGAAGGGGAAATAATAAGTAACTTACTTGATATTTCTTGAATCCCATCCAGATAAGTTGCTTATTTTGTCCAAAGCTTGGCTCCATCCGTCCACCTTGTGTTGATCTTGGCATTTTTCTTCAAGTTTATGAAATGCCTCCCCAAAACTCCCGGCAAGCTCTTGAACGTCAGTTGGATCTACTTTGTAAAAAACAGGTAAGACTATTTGTTCTAATGTCTCCCTGCATTCAAGTATCTTCACAAGCTCATCCAAGCACCATGGAGAATCTGCATAATTTTCTGAGAAAATGGCTACGGCAACATATGAATCTTCAATTATTTCTAAGAGATCCTGAGAGATCTGTTTTCCTTTACGAAGTTTATCATCGGTAAAGGCATTGATTTTTTTCCCCTCAAAAGCTTTAGCAAGATGGCTGAGCAAACCATAACGAATATCTTTGCCTCTAAAACTAATAAAAGCATCCCAAGTTTTCAACTGGAGATCTAGAGTATTTGAAGAAGAAGCAGCAAAAGCCATGATATTCAGTAAATCGGATCTTGTGTTTTAGAAGGCAAAGAGTATTTTGTGAATGTGCAGTCAGGTAATTAACTGATGAATTTGACAACTAGAAATATATTAATAAACACTCAGTCAGATTCCAGCCAGCATAACCACAATAAAATATAGTAAGCCAATGCAGATGAGGATGACTGTAAGCACACATGCTGACACTTTTCTCTTCTTTTCTTAATCTGTTTCCCACCACATTTGATATTTTAATGTAAAAGTAAATAATAATTTTTTTTTTAATTAATGTAGTGGGTAAGCTAATAGGTAATAGCGTATCATCTTTGACTCATTGTTAATAAAACTGGACAAGATGGTCCAGAAAATCAATCGGCCGGTTGATCCGCAAACCAATTGACTTAGCTAACCATCTTTGTAAAGACTTCTAATCAACTTTTACAATTTTTTCCACATAATTAATTTTACATTAAAAATAAGGGTTTTTGACTTATTTATGTCAAATCTTAAAAATATTTCCCTCTATAAGTTGAGTGAAAAATATTTCCCAATGTATGCTTATTGTGGCCAAGTGGACAGAATGAAAGTCAAAATCGCCAGTTAGAATGGCGATAAAGTACTCTGGACCAAATCGCCACTCTAACTGGCGATATTATTAGCAATAACTTATTTTAAATAAAGTTGGTGAAGTTGGTGGGTGTAGTGCGGGAGAATTAAATTTTAATGATATCGCCAGTTTAACTGGCAATATTGTGCAAAATTACATGATATCGCCAATTAAACTGGCGATATCGATTTTTTAAAATTTTTTCGCCCAACTATTCTTTATAGGTGTAGGAGATGACATTTTCGGCGTAGGAAGTGACATAATCGCTGTTTATACAGGCGATTTAAACTATTATAAATCTAACAAACAGATTTTTTTTTTTTTTTTCGCCAAGAGAAAGAGAGATATGGAGATCTAAAACAATTGAAACTAAAGTAAAAATGGAAGGAGAAACGCTGGAAGTTGTGGTGAGTTTTATTTTTTTTTTGTTTATTTAATTTTTATATGATGTTGTTTTAATCATTTTTATTTGTTTGTTGGTCTTTGTAATAATTTTTTTTTTGAAATTATTGAGTAATTTATGGATATATATTTATGAATGTATTATTAAAAAATATTTAAAAAATTTAGTTAGAGGATTTATTGATAGAAAAGTAGAATATTATTATTGGATGAGTTGAAAATTTTATATATAATTGTTACAATTTTATTAAATTTTTGTCATCTTAGATATATAATTGTATGGAAAATTTTAATTAATTAAAATTTACTATTTTGTATAGATTGTATAATTTAATATGTACAAAGTGTTAAAAATAGTAAGAAAATAATTTTAATTTTCAAAATTATCTTATAAAAATAAATGATAAAAATGTATTGATAAATATGAATTATAAATGATTTTACATAAATATCTTAAAAATATGAATAAAATTTTTTATTAATATTTAGACAAAATATGGTACTAAAATATTTTTAAAAAAATTATACATAAACGGTAATACATGGGAGAAATTTGTCATTTAATATACACAAAAATAAAATTAAGTTGTTTAATAAATGTAAATATAAAAATAAATGCAAAATTTGAAGTAATAAATATGGTGTTTTAAATATTTAGAACGTCATGAATGATAATACTTAAAAAAGTATAGTATCAACAAATTAATAGACAAATGATATTAACGTGATGTAATAAGTAATTAATAACTATTACTTAATTTTTAATATTTTCATGCAAAAATATCAATTATTGTTAGCAGACCAAAAAATTAATTATTGTGAAATTTGCAGTTTTACAATTATTAATAAATTATATATATTTTTACCAAATAAAAAATGGTTAATAATACAAAAAGAATACAGTAAAAAATCTAAAAAATGTGTTTTTTTTTAGTATATGTAAAATAAAATTTTAAAAAATTTGAAAAAAAAATAGATTATAGTTTTTAGTATTTGATAATATTATTAAATTTATCTAATAAATCTATAAATTCTATTTCTGGAATTTTATAACTATCTATTTGTGATTTGAAATAGAGGCCACAGGTTGACCCAAGCAGTGATGCATCGATTGTCAGCGACGATAGCATTTATGAGGTGAAAAAATGCACGCACGACCTACCTGCTGACTTGCTAACCTCGTACACTCAACAAAATCCAGGGAGGGGATTTTATCGTTGTCCTATAAGAAAGGTAAAATAAGGTTTATATGATTGAATTTGATAATTTTTAATTAGAGTTTTCACTAGGTATTATGTAAAATATAAATAGTGATTGTCAAATAGGACTTTAATTATGATTGTGTTTAATAAATGATGAAATGGTTATGAATTATGGTTTAGACTTTTATTTTTTAATTTTTAATTTTTTGCATTTTTCAGTTTTCAATTGAAAATTAACACGTGCTTGGCTCTCATTTTTCTATAAACATTGTGATGCAGTATGATGATTGTGGATATTTAGAATGGATGAATCCTAAACTCTCTCAGTCACAAAAAAAATGATGGGCAGAATGGTGCTGAAGAAACAGTCATTGGAATCCCATTTTGAGTTCGTGAAATGGAAAGAGAAAATTTTAAAAGATAAACTACAAACAATGCATCAAGAGTTGAAAATTTGTAAAAGGGATGTAAATCACCTGCGGGGCAATGTGCAAGAGTTTGCTGATATAAATTCAAGATTGGGAGAGACTATTGATGAAATGAGGTATGCTAATGCTGAGTTAATGAATGAAAAGGTGAGGTTGAAGAGAGTTTTGAGACGCTACAAACTAATATCTAAGTTGATTGGTGGAATGCTTATTTTTATGGTGTTGTTGTTGGTGATTGTTGCTATGATATAGGAGGGCATATGGTGGTAAGGACAATTAGTTGAAACTTGCGTAGTCTTTATTTTATTTTGTGAACTACTTATAATTATTGAATACAAGTAGGTCCTTAAGCTTATTGACTAATGCTAGCAGCTTAGTGATCTTTTTATATATGTAGAACAGTAATTGCAGCTCATAAACATTGGTGTTGTCTAACGTACTATTTGCTTAATTGAGCTGCTTATTTTGTAATGCTTAATATTTTATTCAATATATATGCTATGCTACTACTTAATTATATCACATATGTTGTGTAAGATATACTTTTTTTAATTACATGCTTTATCTATGATATTTTTCTTCACAATATAAATGATTTTTTTACTCTAATAGTTAATAAATACATAAATTTAAAATAATAAACTTTTTACTAACTTGAAATTAATAAAGTTGATCACCAATTGCTAGTATCTGTTATTAAAATTATATATATATATATATATATATATATATATATATATATATATATATATATATATATATATATATATATATATATGTTGATATTTATTATACAAACGAACTAGTTTATTTATTATATAAAAATGTGGTCAATACCTAAATTAATGAATTTATTGTATTATATGTTCATCTTTAATCATTTCATATGCTCTATTAAATATTTATAGTTATTTGATGTCATTGGATATTATAAAAAGTAGAAAAAATATTATAGTTTATAAAATATTATAATTATATATACAATATAAAAATATTAATATAGTGAAATCAAATAATTAAAAAAGTACTAGATAAAAATTAGAGAAAGAAATGTCAGGCATGGCATGGAATAAAATTAAACATCAGTGTCCTCCGATGTATCCACCTGTACCACAGGTTGGTGGTCTCCTATTACGTCTTAGTCGTTGTCTTCTGAATGCTGTTCCGACTAATCTGCTAGGCTCAGCCTCCTCTTCTATATTTGTTATTTCTTCCTCTAGATTAAAAGGACCCGTAGATGTTGCACTACCAAATGCTCTACTTGTCATATGCTGTGGTGTAATCCATGGAGAGGACATATCACTAAACTGTCCAAAAGGTCCAAATATTGCCTGAGTAGACCTAGGGAAAGGATCTGCATGTAATGGGTTATGGTCATGTGGAATGGATGCAGAGTCCCTTGGAATCCAACTGATATGTGGTAAGTATGATGTCATCATATGAGGTGGCACAGGCGTGTCAGATGTCCCTACTTGTGATGGGCCAGGCATATTAGCTGTTGGTGGAGCAGAATGTCTGTATGTTTGCTGATCATGATATGAAACAGGTAGTGGAACAGGTGGACATACACTTTCAGCCCAAATTATTGGTACTGCTTGTCGACGTGCAGTAAAACTATGCGCTTGAGGTCGACGTCGTGTAGGCCATGGTGGATCAATGTCTAATTCTTCATTAATTGCAACATTCAAAAATGGTGGTTGATCTTGTGAAGGTTGGGATGGTGGCATGACAATGAGTCTCCGCTGTTGTTGTATAGCATAAAACATGCTCTCATTTGTCCTGTGGATTTCGTTGACATCATTGCTCAATCGAATATGCTCAATACCATCAGCCTGAAAATGACATAAAAATCGATAAATTAAGCATACTAACAAAAGCTTAAACATTTTATTTGTATTAAAAAAGCAAAATTATAATTAAAAAAAAAAAAACCTCACCACTGCTCCAAGAGCACCCCCTGACGGTGAAATCCACCTACGTGTGACACGATGATACCACTCCATATACTCAGAATGGTAATGGAGATTGTCTACTAATGATGGAACAGTATAAACACGCTGCAATCGTGCATTCCACATGGAAACCCATCTAGAATGCACATGAGGCCAATTAGTTTCTCCAGATCACAAATCCATAGAGTGAAGCTCATCTGTCTGTAATGGCTAGTTTGGTATGGACTGTCGGAGTTCAAACTGTCGTAACACTCTGTCGGGATGGTGCCACTCCACAATGTGAAAACATATCAATGGGACAACTGCACGCCAAATTTATTGTCCATCCAAACACTCAGCTGGTAGGATTTGCATAATGTTGTTTGAATATGGCTCCCATATTACCTGTAATAAATCCACACTGCTTATCAATATTTGTATTTTGTATATATATATATGTATGTATATATATATATATATATATATATATATATATATATATATATATATATATATATATATATATATATATATATATATATATATATATATATATATATATATATATATATATATATGTATATATATATATATATATATGTATGTATATATATATATATATATATATATATATATATGTATGTATATATATATATATATATATATATATATATATATATATGTATGTATATATATATATATATATATATATATATATATATATATATATATATATATATATATATATATATATATATATATATATATACATACATATATATATATATATATATATATATATATACATACATATATATATACATACATATATATATATATATATATATATATATATATATATATATATATATATATATATATATATATATATATATATACATACATACATATATATATATATATATATATATATATATATATATATATATATATATATATATATATATATATATATATGTATGTATATATATGTATGTATATATATGTATGTATACACATACATATATATACATACATATATATACATACATATATATATATATATATATATATATATATATATATATATATATATATATATATATATATATATATATATATATATATATATAAGAGTCAATAATACATACATCATTAGTTTCGATTAAGTCAAACATATATCTTATATGCTTCAACACATGAGTGGACACCGAAGTAATGATTCGAGCAGCGCTCCACCTATAAAAAATAATTTTATTAATTAACAAAGTAAGTACTTGCAAAATTTGTAATGAATAATATTTATTCATACCGAAAGCCTGGTGGTATGCCAACATGTGGTGTCTGAACAGATAGTGTAGGTGCAACTGATGGAAGTCGATCCCATGCCCAAAGTTGAAGCAAAAATAGTGCACCACCAATTTGTTTTGCAGCTGGATCTGTGGCCTTACATAGCTCTCTATATAGCCATGCAAGGCATGCTCCACCCCAACTATAATTTCAGACTCTATTTAAGTCTTCTAGTAGAGGAAGGAAGATCAAATGCACTCGTGAAGATGACTTATCAGGGAATAATATTCCACCAATAATACGCAAAATAAATGCACGAGTATGGTGGTGAATAGTATCATCATCTACATCTGTTGGAAGATCACTTCAGCTAGCCAGGATAGACTTAACTTCAATCCCAACATAACATTGTTAGGTGGCCTTACTCCTAACAATCTCTCACATAAATCCAACCAATCATGCTGGCTGTGACCAATCACTGCTACACCATCAATTAGCAAGCCAGTCTAAATAGCTACATCCTGAAGGGTAATAGTCATCTCTCCTTCAGGAAAATGAAAAGTGTGAGTTTTAGGCCTCCATCGCTCCACAAGGGCAGTGATAAGGTGCTAGTCTAATTGGAAGAATCTAAGCTTGGCTATCCCTAAAAATCTAGTCTGCTAGAGATGGTCCCGAATACGTTCATCGATATGTTCTATGTGCAGTAATGTAGAAGAACGACGACATGTGAGTAAGGGTGACTCAAGTCGATCATACCAAATAGCTTCAGATCGATGTATACGTTGTAATCTCAATAACGATGGATCAATAGGACCAGGCTGTATTACATCTCTCCTGTGATGCTGCATACCTAAAAAAAATTCATATTCTTATTAATAAATTTATTTGAAATCAAAATGATATGACAATACTACATATATTCATCTCTTATTTACCTAGTACAACAATCAAAATGATATGATATACTTTGATAACACTGTACAACACATGATCTGACAATATTGTATCATCACTAAAAACATATATAAATTTAAAGTATAATAATTTGACAATACGCAATCATTACTGTGAGCATATGACCATGGAATTTGTGTATAAATTCAAAACTTACATTGACACAAACCACAAAAAAATCAAACATGTCTGGATCATCAGGAAGCGGTTGTGGAATTGTACTCTATGTGTTTTTCAATGTACTCTATGTGTTTTTCAATATGTACTCTATGTGTTTTTCAATATGTTATTTGAATAATTAAATGTTAGAGTTTTATCATTGTGTCTCAATTGCAAATAAAAGAAATAATATTATCTATCATCATCTTCTAAATAATTGTATATAATAAAATTTTAACTAATATTTGAATAGTTGATTCATAAGAAAAATCAAATAAGAAATTATAAAAATGAATTTTCATACATTGAATAAATAATGTTTAATTTTCATCAGATAAATAAATGTCTGAAATACAATCAAAGGATCTTGCTATTGATATGAACAAATGAGATTGATGCATTTCACCATCTTCCATAAACTCATCAGCACGTAGATTAATATTTCAAATTGTAGTATAATATTTTCAATACATAAATCAATAGTCTAACAACACTTAGGCAAATATTTTGGTAAATATTTCACAAAATTATTTTCATCACTATCACTGTATGGACGATTAATGAATTTTCTCTTTTTACCATACCATATAGTACCATCAGGATATGTGTATCTATCTATTGTTTCTACATTATTTGAACTATTAATGTTAAACATATTATTTTGATGACTTTTTCTTATATAATTATCGTTTGATTGCACCTGAAAATAAAAATAAATAAATTTCGAACAATTACACAAATGCAATAAAATATATTTGACATAACAAGCATAATAATCTAAATAAGTCAACAATAGTTACATAAACATTCAAGCAATAATCATTTTTTTGTGCATTAGATACACGACTCCTACTATGCGGACAAGTCTTGATATTATGTCCAGGTTTACCGCATAATCTGCATGAGTATCCTTGCTTATCATTAACTGTCCAATCCATTTCAGTTTGAATTCTTGATGTAATTGGACATCCCTTTTTTCGCATCAGACTAGCATCTGGAATTAAAGGCAACTGGTAAGATGTAGGCCAATATTCAAAGTGCCCTAAAGGTTGGAAGCCGACTTGGTAGCACTTCAGTGTGCATTCCAAAGTATAACATCGATCAATGAACTGAAAATAATTGATCCCATTGCTCAAGCAACTAGCAATGGCGTGGGAGTAAGGTATTTTTGCCTCTTGAAATTTGCACATGTGCAGGTGCACTTAAATAAATTAATGACCTGTTAATTTGCTCCCTTTCGCAATGTACTGTTAAAAGCTGTAATGATAGAGAAAATCCCTTTTTCTCTATCATAAGATGTCACAGAATGCCCCTTTGCCTTTGCCACCCTCCTGTTCAATAAATTCTGCCAGTCTTTACAATACACAGCCCCGTCAGCAATCTCCCTTAAATATTCGAATCTTCGCTCATCAAATTGGTGCACCATCTTTTCGAACAACCTATTCACCAAATAAGTTATCGGCATGCCCCGAATTTCTTTGATCATTTCATTAACTGACTCAGCAATATTAGTAGTCATACTCCCATATCGTTTCCCTTTGTCATATGCACGGGTCCACATATGCAATGGGATTCTCTCAATCCAATTTTTTGTTTCAGGGTGCATTTCATAGATGCTGTTCACAGCTTTTTAAACTCTCTTTTCTGGTGTTCATATGCTTTACACATATTATAAAAAAAAAAAAAGACAATAATTACTTGTTGAAACATAGTTTTAACATGTATAAGAGTAGATGTATTTAATGGGTAAATGATTACCTGCTTTTGTTAGGGACTCATTCAATTTAGTATTCTTGAACTTTGTATTGTAGTTACTTGTAATGTGTCGAATACAGTAACGGTGATCGCACATCTTCCACCAATCATGTTGCATTGCATGAATTATTCCAACATGGCGATCACTTATTACACACAAATCTTCATTGGTAGTCACATGCAACCTGATGTTATTCATAAACCAACTCCAATTGTCATTATTCTCCTTTTCCACAATAGCAAATGCAACAAGAAAAACCTTATTATTCCCATCCAATGCAGAGGCTATCAGTAAACACCCTTTATACTTCCCATACAAAAATGTTCCATCCACATACAATACTGGCCTACAATAATTAAAGCCTTCAACGCAAGGTTTAAATGTCCAAAATATCCTTCTGAATACCCGACATGTAGGATCTAAAATATTTTGGACATAACAAGCATCATCATCAATTATATATCGAGAACCGGGATTAGCTGCGATTGCAGCACCCATCCACTGCCGAAGCTTTTTGTAGGACTCTTCCCAATCCCCAAACAACCTACCAATGGCTAATTGCTTAGCAAGCCATGTTTTCTTGTAGGAAGGCATGTAATTAAATCTCTAATGGATGCAAGCCACTAAGGCACTAATTTTGATTTATGGCATTTCCCGAACAATAGTCTCAATGTAGTTAGACATCAATTTTGAATCCAGCTGCCGATGATCTTGTGACTTACCAGAACTAGTGCAACTATGAAGGCCATTGTACCTAGTTAGCTCCCAAAACACATATCCCATCTTTTTAGTTGCTCGCAATCTCCATCCGCAACCACTATCACTTTTTCTGCATTTTAGAACAAATGTATTCTGCCTAGCAACCTCAGTCATATGCTCTTGATTTTGACACAAAGAGTACTCCTTTGCTGCTGCTCAAACGGCTTCTTTAGATTGAAAAATCATTCCTTTTGCAAATTCCTTTGATGGATCAAATATTGTCATGCTATTATCATCTGTGTAAGGATTAGCATGCATGGGATCATACTATATGCCTACCAAATATCCACCACTAGAACCAGTAGTATCTATAGTTGTCTCTGTTAATGTATTGCACTCAACATCATACATATCATCATCTTCATCTTCATCCTCATCATTAAAATCTTCCATCTCCTCATATTCATCAATATCATCATCTTCCCCCTCAGTGTTAACCCCTTCATCATGTTCCACTTCATCACCCTCCTCTTCATCGCCTGCAGCCCCAACAGCACCCCCTTCATCCTCATCACATTCTTGATGCGCATTAGAAGGTTCAATATGAGTATTCATGTGCATATTTATCTCTTGAGTTTCAAGATACATCTCAATATAATTTAAACACTATGCATATTTTTCATGATGTGCATACATTGCCATTATGTCATCTTCATCCCATATATCAATACAACCAAATTTTATATTTCTTTCCATCAATATCTTTGGAATTCTATACATAATTTTCAATATAGTTCTGGAAGTGTTATCTATTCTCAAGGCATTACTAAGTTTCTCTTTAAGTTCCTCCATGCATAATCTATCTCCACTCCTAATCATTTTTGAGAAACCATGTTCATAATCAATACCAAATTGATTATGGATTATATTACCAGCCCAGTAAGCAATGATACATGGTAAACTTGACATGTTTTCTGACTACATGAAATAATTATAAAAAATTATTATTAATATTCAAGTTATATTTTGTGCTTATCATGATAGTTATGATATCAAATTACTACAATTATAAATACATAACAAATGATAAATTACATACAAAAATTAAATATTAGTTAAATGAAATGGGAAAAATTATCGTGTGATAAAATTACAATAATTAAAAATTATTAAGGATTAAAAACGATAATATAAATTATTTTTTTCATATATAAATTTTTTACTAGTATAATTTTTTTATATTAAAATATATCAAAATTAAAAAAATTTACACCAATAATATTAAAAAGTGAATAATATTTAAAAATAATTATAATTTATTAATATTTAAGTAAAGATATTTATAAAAATTAATTAATATTTAAGTAAATATATTTATATAAAATCATGCTTAATTTTGAACTCCAAAAATTATTTTTTTTCTATTTTTAATACTTCAAAATATTAAATTCATATTATGTATACAATGTAATAATTTTGATTAATTTTAAATTTTTTAGGTATATATATATATATATATATATATATATATATATATATATATATATATATATATATATATATATATATATATATATATATATATATACATATATTTAAACATATACGTATATTCTATCGTGTATACATATACATATATTTTTATTAAGCTTATATATTTAAACATACAAATATTTAAACATAAATTTTAGTTGAATAAAATTAATATATTTTTTAATTTTATCTACATACAAACATAAATTTTACTTGACTAAAATTACTGCTTCTATAAATTTTATTTATATAACCAATATATTTATTAAGATATTCTATATGCAAACATTATAAATTAGCAAATTCGACGTAAAAAATTACACAGACACATAAACAAATATTTAAACATAAATTTCACTTGAATAAAATTAATATATTTACCTTAAGGAGCTTGCAATTTCTTCCAACACAAAAATATTTAGATAATCGTCACTATCATTTTCTGCAATTGAAAAAAAAAATCACTAATCTAAAAAATTCAAAAATACATAAATAACTTAAAAAATACAAAAACAACAAAAAAAATAAAGAAATAAACAACATAAAAAAATTTACAGAAAATGTGTAATAATTTAATAGAGATAATACTAAACTATATTATTATCTCAAACTATATTATTATTATTATTATTATTATTATTATTATTATTATTATTATATTCATTATTAAAATTATATTCTTTTATAATAACAAATGGTAATTTAAATTTTAACATAATAATCACACAATTTAACAACTATTTATATATTTAACATAATAATAAAAATAACATTTTTCCAAATATTAATCATAATTTTTTAAAAATTACTAATATTTAGTAAGATAACATAATAACATAAACAATAATAATTTAAAAACCATATACAAATGAACACAAATTATGAGCAAATTAATAATTTAAAAATATATATCTAAACTAAATAATTTTAAAAATTATGAAAAAAATTACCTTATGAAGTAGTTCAATATCATTCACCAAATTATTATAGAATTTGTTAAATTTTCAATGGCTCAAATTAATTTGTCTAAATTAACCTATAATGTTAAGTTTGTTTTAACAATTTTTTCCCTACTTTTAAGGTGTATCCTTCACCACCTTTTCTATTTTAGATGATTGTAATTATATATAATGTAGTTTCTCATTTGAAAGATGGTCGAGAGCAGAGAAACAAAAGAAATTAAAACTTTTGTTACCTTTTCTAGCATTTGAGAGTTCTTTGAAAAAGCCACAAATTAGCATTTTATAATTGTTATTGTCTTTTTTATTGCTAGTGCATTAAGGCTTTATTATAAGCATTTTGGCACTATTAAGGTGGCTAGATTTTTTATACTCTCATCAAAATATTTAATAATATAAATTATTTCGCTCTTATTTTTGATATTTCTCATTTGTCATTTGTGATTATTTCATAGTTGCCATTATAATTAATTGGCATTCAGAGTGTTAATCCTAACAAATTGGTATCAGAGCATTGTTTGGATTAACTTGCTAACTAATTTCGTTACAAATGGCAGCAATGAAGTTTGACATTGAGAAATTTGATAGATTGGTAAATTTCGGTCTATGGAAACTCAAAATGAGAGCTATTTTAATCCAAAATGGCTTGGAGAAGGCTTTAGATGGAAAGGAGAAAAAGCCTGGAATAATCTCAGGTGAGAAATGGCAGGAAATTGACATGAAAGCTATGTCTACTATTCAATTATGCTTATCAAATGAGGTTCTTCGTGAAGTTGCTAAAGAAACCTCCACAGCGGCATTGTGGCCAAAATTAGAGTCACTATATATGACTAAGAGTGTGACTAATCGACTTCTTTTGAAAAGCAAACTTAAGGATCTTCGACTTCGGGAAGGTCAATCGATTAAGACTCACCTTGACGAGTTTTCTTCAATTGTTATGGATTTGCAAAATATTGATGTTATTAATGATGATGAAGATTTAGCCATCACTCTTTTATGTTCTTTACCTCCATCTTATAAGAATTTTAGAGAGACCTTATTGTATGGGCGAGAGGAGATAATGGTTGAAGATGTAAAGAATGCGTTGTTACAACGTGACCTAATTGAAAATCAACTGACTGACAACTCAAGTATCTCCACAGCTGAGGGTCTTGTTGTTCGAGGTAGGACTTTTGAAAGAGGCAGTAGCAGCAAATCAAGAGGCCAGTCTAAATCAAAGCATCGCAATTTGACTTGCAAATATTGTAAGAAAAAGGGTCACATTAATGCTGAATGTTTCAAATTAAAAAACAAGCAAAAACATCTAGCAAATGGTGACACAAAGAAAGACTCTCAAGCCGAAGCAAGTGTAGCAGTTGACGAGTCAGAGATTGATCTTTTGTTAATTACAGATACCATTACAAGGAATGGTTCGGAATGGATCATGGATTCAGGATGTTCTTACCATATGTGTCTTGATATAAATGCATTCTCCACATATGAACAATTTGATGGTGGAGTTGTTTTAATGGGCAACAATGCAGCTTGTAAAGTTGTCGGTAAGGAGACCGTTTGAGTACGTATGCACGATGGCATTGTAAGAACATTACATAATGTTCGTCATATTCCTGATCTAAAGAAGAACCTAATTTCATTGGGTACACTAGACTCCAATGGCTGCAGATATTCAGCTGAAGGTGGAGTTCTTAAGGTGAGCAAAGGTGCTTTGGTACTTATGAAAGCTAATAAGGTTGGCCGATTATATATATTGCAAGGAAGTATTGTGACTGGATCTTCTGTTTTGGCTTCATCATCCATGTCCGAGGAAGATCTTACAAAGATATGGCACATGAGGCTCAGACACATGAGCGAGAAAGGGATGGCTTCTTTAAGCAAGCGGGGCTTGCTTTGTGGACATATCACGGGTACTCTTTAATTTTGTGAACATTGTGTGTTTGGTAAGCATAAAAAGGTTAGTTTTTCGAAGGGTGTACACACAACCAAAGGTACACTTGATTACATCCATTCAAATTTATGGGGTCCATCTCGTGTTTCTTCAAAAGGCAGAGCAAATTATTTGTTAACCTTTATTGACGATTACTCTAGAATGGTTTGGGTATATTTTCTCAAAAATAAAAATGATGTATTTGGAGTCTTCTTGCAGTGGAAAACAATGATTAAGAAGCAGATAGAAAGACAAATTAAAAGGCTGCGAACTGACAATGGGCTTGAATTTTGTGAGTCTAACTTTACAAATTATTGTTTAAAGGAAGGTATTGTTAGACATCGTACGTGTGTTGGACGACCACAGCAAAATGGTGTGGCAGAGCGAATGAATCGCACACTCTTAGAGAAAGCTCGTTGTATGTTATCTAATGCTAGTTTAGACAAGTCTTTCTGGGCTGAGGCGATTTCTATGGCAGCCTACTTAGTAAATCGGTCTCCGCATTCAGCTCTTGAGGCTAAGACTCCATTTGAGATTTGGTCTGGTATGCCTGCTGATTATTCATCTTTGAGAATTTTTAGTTGTCCTGCTTATCCTCATATCAATGATGGAAAGTTAAAGCCTAGAGCCAAGAAATGTATCTTTATGGGCTATGGTTCTGGTGTGAAGGGCTATAAACTTTATTGCCCATCAAGCAGAAAAATTATTCTCAGTCGTGATGTTACATTTGATGAATTACATATGTTGTCTCTGTGTAAGGAGAATTCTGTTGCTAGTGTTTCAAGTACATTAGAGAATGCTCAGTTGCAGGTTGAGGTAGAGCCCAGTTCATCTTCACAACCTTCTTAGTCTATTTCAGATGAGTCAGTTAGATTGGATGATGTTCAGCCTATTCAGGAGCAGTACAATATTGCCAAGGATAGACCAAGGCGACAGATAAGACCACCAAGCATATATAATGATTGTGTGTCATACGCATTAGCAGTCGCTTTTGAAGTAGATGGCAATAATGATCCGACCACTTATAATGAAGCCATATCTAGTCCAGAAAATAGTAAGTGGTTTGCTACAATGGAAGAAGAAATTGCTTCCCTTGAAAAGAATGGTACATGGGAGCTTGTGAAACCACCACTGAACAAGAAAATTGTTGGGTGTAAGTGGATCTATAAGACTAAAGAAGGGATTCCTGGTGTTGAGAATGCTCGGCACAAAGCAAGATTAGTTGCACAAGGTTTTAGTCAAGTTGCAGGTATTGACTATAATGAAGTTTTCTCCCCTGTTGTTAAACATTCTTCTATTCGTACTTTGCTTGCTTTGGTAGCCATGCAAGACATGGAATTGGAGCAGTTAGATGTTAAAACTGCATTCTTGCATGGTGATTTAAAAGAACAAATTTATATGAAACAACCAAATGGTTTTATTGTGGAAGGAAAGGAGGACCATGTTTGCCTATTAAAGAAGTCTTTGTATGGACTTAAACAGTCTTCGAGACAGTGGTATAAGCACTTTGACGCTTTTATGACTTCAAATGGTTACTCTAGGAGTGCTTTCGATAGTTGTGTTTATTTGAGAAAGCTCTCTAATGATTCTTTCATTTATTTGTTATTATATGTTGATGACATACTTATTGCTTCTAAAGACAAGTCTGAAATTATGAAGTTGAAATCTCTATTGAATAATGAATTTGAGATGAAGAATCTGGGTCCAGTAAAGAAAATTCTAGGCATGGAGATTATTTGTGATCGTAAAAATGGTAAATTGTATCTAAGTCAGCAGAGATATATTGAGAAAATTCTTGATCGTTTTGGCATGACAGATGCCAAACCAGTCTCCACACCTCTAGCAGCACATTTCAAGTTATCAGCAAATCAGTCACCAACCTCTAATGAAGAGAAGTCTTATATGGCTCGTGTGCCTTACTCTAGTGCTGTTGGTAGCATTATGTATGCTATGGTATGTTCACGCCCAGATATTGCTCAAGTTGTCAGTGTTGTGAGCCGATATATGTCTTGTCCTGGAAAAGCTCACTGGGAAGCAGTAAAGTGGATACTCAGGTATTTGAGAGGTACATCTGATTTTTGTCTTGAGTTTGGCAGATCCACAGAAAAGCTTGTCGATTATTGTGATTCTGATTATGCTGGAGATCTTGATCGAAGAAGATCACTTACAGGCTATTATTTTACTTTGGGTGGTACCTCTATTAGCTGGAAAGCTTCACTTCAGTCAACTGTTGCTTTATCTATGACTGAAGCTGAATATATGGCAGTGGCTGATGCAGTCAAGGAAGCATTATGGTTGCAAAATTTAGTTAGTAAACTCACAGGTAATCATGAAGCTACAGTAGTCTACTATGATAGTCAGAGTGCCATACATCTGACTTATGACCAGATGTTCCATGAGAGGACCAAGCATATTGATGTGCGCTATCACTTTGTTTGTGATATTGTTGAGGATGGTCGAGTTTTGGTCAACAAAATTGCTTCTTCTAAGAATCCTACAGATATGATGACAAAACCATTATCATTATCGAAGTTTGAAGCTTGTCTCGACATGATTGGTCTTGTTCCTTATGATGCTTAGTTTCCAAAGCATGTTTTGAAATGAATATTCTGGAAAGTCATTGTCAAATTAATTTTTGCCAAGGTGGAGATTGTTAAATTTTCAATGGCTCAAATTAATTTGTCTAAATTAACCTATAATGTTAAGTTTGTTTTAACAATTTTTTTCTCTACTTTTAAGGTGTATCCTTCACCACCTTTTCTATTTTAGATGATTGTAATTATATATAATGTAGTTTCTCATTCGAAAGATGGTAGAGAGCAGAGAAACAAAAGAAATTAAAACTTTTGTTACCTTTTCTAGCATTTGAGAGTTCTTTGAAAAAGCCACAAATTAGCATTTTATAATTGTTATTGACTTTTTTATTGCTAGTGAATTAAGGCTTTATTATAAGTATTTTGGCACCATTAAGGTGGCTAGATTTTTTATACTCTCATCAAAATATTTAATAATATAAATTATTTTGCTCTTATTTTTGATATTTCTCATTTGTCATTTGTGATTATTTCATAGTTGCCATTATAATTAATTGGCATTCAGAGTGTTGTTAATTCTAACAGAATTTGAAGCTAACAATGAGAAATTTTGAGAATGATTTTGAAATGGATGGATTGTAGAGGAGAAGGTTTTTAAAGGGAGGGATGGCTATGGCTTACTTGAACAAAGATGAAGGAGATGCAAGAGAGAATAGAATCTATTCTCTCCTCATGCAGGCTTTTTTATTTTTGAAAAAAAAAATCAGCAAAGGAAAATCGCTAGTTAAACTGGCGATTTTCCTTTGTCACGTCCCTTCATGCTACACGCAGTGGCGTGCAGCTTTATGGTATCGCCATTGTAAATGGTGATACCTTTAAAATAGGCTACAGCTGTTGGGCAGGCTATTGCCCATAGGCCCAGCAGCTGTTGGGTACAGCCACAATTATTGCTAGTTATACTGGCGATAATTGTGATACCAAATTTTCGCCAGTATGACTGGCAATTTTTTGTTACCATTTTTTTAACCCATCCACCTGGCACAAAACAACATACTCAGGAAAATATTTTTCTTCCCAACCTATATATGGAAATATTTTATATTTTTTGCATATATAGGTAAAAGACCCTAAAAATAAAAAATTAATATTATAAAATAAAAATAATAGCAAAATTTAAATATACTGTAAAATAAATTTAAGTTTTTTTTTAATTAAAAATTCTCTCATTTTTTATTAATTCTATTACTACATTAAATTTTAAAATAATTTTTGTATTATTTATTAAAAATTTATTGTATTTAAATTATTCTATTAATTTAATTATTTTCAATTTCATCCTGTTTAAATATCTAACCCATAACTTTTCCCGGGATTAAAAACTTTGCTTTCACTTACTATCTTAGTCTATCTCATACCCATAACACAAAAATGCAATAACTTTTATACCAAAATAGTATGATTACAATAAAATTATCTCCAATCATTAACTCCATTATTTAATACCAAAAAAAATATTGCATGTATATTTACTTTTATCTCTCATTTTATATTCTTTTTTATTTTATTATTTCACAAATTATGTCCAAATCTATTTTTTGTTATTTAGTAATGTTATAAAAATAAAAAATTAAATTAGATTTTGCATATTATAAAAAGATCGATTTACTAGTTATATATTAAGTAAAAGAAAAATTTTATTTAAAAAATATATAAAAAAAAATATTAAGTTGAATAGATAATAATAATAATAATTAGGTTTTTTTATAATTAAAAAAAAAAAAAAAAAAAAAAAAAAAAAAAACCAAATGGTATTGTAAGAGTGGCATGGCAATGTTGCACTACACTAATCTGGTGTGATTTTTGGCCTGGGTTGAAGCAACTCCAGTGCCAAAAAGGCTAACCCATGCCATGGCGTGGGGTGGAGATGCTTTTATTGTAGCAATTTAGTGTTTTCTTTGGATCGTCCTTTGTGCCCTTGTGTGTATTTTTTTTTTTTTAACTTTTCTAGTTGACTGAGTTTTTTTTTTTTTTTTTTTTTTTTTTTTTTTTTTTTTTTCCTGGGGTTTGTTATCTCTTTTTAATTTTTTTAATCATGCAGTTTTCTCCCTGCACTTTGACTTTTAATTTTCATTTAATATGTTTCTATGCTTATAAAAAAAATAATTATAAAAGATATTCATGTTATATATTATACACATCACTTAATTTTATTTATATTTTTCTTGCAATTTAAATATTAGTTTAGGGTTCCATGGGAAAAAAATTTCTCTCTTCTCTCTATATCTTTCTATCCTTTGGTTTTGGTTTCTTATGGGCAAACCTATTGTGACTTTGGCCACCGAAGAGGATACCCTTTCCTCTTTTTTTTTTTTTTTTTTCGCATAGCTCTCAGTAAGTTCAATCTTGGTATTTGCATGTTGAGATTTGGTGACACTAAAAACAAATAAGCATTTTACAGATGTAAACGAAATCTATTGCTAAATTAAGAAAATCCGTAGCTAAAGGTTATTTTTGACGATAAGTAACACATTCTATCCCTTGCAAAAATGCCCTTGTAATACATTTGGCGATGGATTTTTTCTTAATCACGACATTTCTGTTGCTAATTTAGGAGAAAGGCATGGTCTATTAACGATAGATTAAGCCTTTAGATACGAATTAGTGACAGTACAAAGTCCATCGCTAAAATTAACAACGAACTCTTTTTCGATAAGTCTAGAGATAGATTTAGTAATAGACACTAATCCGTTGCTAAATTTCATTTTTTATTTAAATTAATTGTCTAATTTTTAATTATCTTTTCTTTAATATATATATTTATTTTATTTTAATTTTTTTAATTGTCTTTGTTTCTTTAATATATTTTCTTTAATAAATTAATTTTTAATTTTACTTTAATTTTCTTTATTTAATATATTAATACATTAATTTTCCTTAAATTAATTATCCAATTTTTACGTCCAATTAATTTTCATATATTATAATAATAATTATTATTATATTAATAATAAAAGAGAAAAGGATAGATGAAGAGATAATGATAATGATAATAATAAAATGAAGATAAACAAAAATAGAGAAAAAAAAAAGAGAGAGAGAGAGAGAGAAAAAAGTGATAATGAAAAAAAAAAAAAAAGAGAGAAAAAATGATTAAAACAAAATAATAGTGAGAGGAGAAGAAAGAAAATATTATAAAAAGATAGAAAAAAAAAAAAAAAGAAAAGAATGGAGAAATGAAAAGAGAGGAAGAAAAATGAAAAAGAGAAGAAGAAAAAAATGATAAAGAAATAAATGCAGGAGAAAAGAAGAAAGCAAAAATGATGGAGGATAAAAGAAAGAAGAGAGTGGAAGAAAGAAAAAATGAAAATAGAAAGAGAAAAAATAATGGGAGTGAGGAATAAAGTGGTATATCTATATGAAAAATTAGGGGAAATTTTTTTTTAAAAAAATCAATTGCTAAAGCCAAATCTGTGACTAAAATATATCAGTAAATCTCAAAATAAGTGAAAAAACATAAAATTGTATAGAAAAATTTTTGATACTAGTGATGGAAAAATCCATCGCTAAATCTAAAATCTATCAATAAATTTCAAAATAAGCAAGAAAAAGAAGAATTGGAAGAATTTTTTTTTTTTAAATTAGCAATAAAAAAAATGCTTCGCTAAATTTAAAATCACTCCTTAACTTCATATTAAAATAAACTTTATATTTTAAATTGATTTATACTAAATATAAATTAAAATCCTTATCTTGAATACAACTCTATATGAATTTTAGATTTTTGTTCCTTGAATTTTATACATTTTATAATATAATCCTTAAATATATTAATCTATTCTATCAAGTAATTTAATTAAAAATAAAAATTACAATATAGTCAAAGTAAAAAAATTAAATTAATTTATGATTCATATCTTATAATTGCATGAAAGTCCTCAACAGTAAATTATTAATATAAATCTTATTAGCACTTGATTTTTTGCAATGACTTAGTATTTTAAAGTTGTTAAATTAATAATTTTTTATTTCAATAATTTCATAACAATTATTTGGCATTCAATTTTTATTTATAAGTTTTTATTATCTAATGTGGGTCTCATAATAGGATTTTAATTTCCTCAAAATTACTCACTAACTGTTTATATAATATCTTTAGAATTAAAACATTACGATTTTAGTGCATCATAATTTTCTTTTCTTTTTTCGAATTTTGTAAAGAGAATTTTTATATTGGTGAGAATTAAATATTGATGTTGGTTTTTAAATAAAAGTTTTGAATGAAAAGAATTATAATTATATATTAATAAATGAAAATTAATGAAGTAAAAGAAAAAATGAAGATGAAGATGAGTGGGAATTCATACATGCTTTCTAAATGGGTAAAATGACATTTTTAGTATCTCAATTTGGCAAAATTTATCAATTGAATGTTTAAAGTTTTAATTAAGTGTTATAAACTGTAAAAAAATTTTAATCAAGTGTTGTTAGCAAATTACCATATAAATTGTAAAAAAATCCTTAGAAATTACAAAATTATCCAAAAATTTTAAAATTTTTACAACTAAGTCATCTTTTTAAAATTTCAAAATTATAAATCTATATCATACAATTATTTTTTTTATTCATATAAGAATCTTTAAAAAGTAAAAAAAAAATAATAAGATTTGAATTTTGAATTTCCGATATAATACAAAATTTTTAACTTCAAAATTGTATTTACTATTTTGTTGCAAATAGAGATTTTTTTGGCCTTTCCAAGTGGAAATCATCGCTAAAGTATTTAACTATGTATGGTATTATTAAATTAATAACCTAATGACACATAAGATGATTATTAATTCATTACTTTATATGTTATATTATTAAGGAATCTTAATTTATAAAGAAAATAATAATAAAAAATAGATTAAATTTTTAAGAATTTATTTTTTTAATTCAGATATTATAATAAATTATTTCTCAAGCAAGATAAAAAACGATAAACAATCTAAATTTAAAGTAATTAAGAATTGGCAAATGAAAAAAATATTTTTGTGAACTCTATGCTAAGATTTCAATCTTTGAAGATGATTAATAATTAATTAGTGCTGATAGAGATAAATTCGATCAAATAAAAGAGAATGAATTTGAATTATGATTTATATGTAATATTGATGTAAAGATGATCTAAAAATGATCTGCCTCTTGAAGGCTTATATTTAATGTATTTATAGGCAATATTTTAATATATGATTTGGATAAAGATTCCTAAACCGAATTGAATTCAGATTACTGATGCACGTATCCGTTTTGAAATTGGATAGCAAACTATGAGTTTGGCTAATAATTTGAATCTTTTACTATCATGAACTTTTAAACACCTTTCCTTTTAGTATAGAAAAAAATAAGAATTCACTATATGGTCTTTTTTCTTCCCTCATCAAGTGCCTTTTCAGAATTTCACATCGCTTATGAAAAAGGTATATATAGTTATATACATTAGAATACATCTACAAAATTGTTATGTTATAATTTTGTTCTTTTAATTTAGAATATGATCGTCATACCATGATTTGATACTTTGATATAATTGTGAAATTTGTAATTTATCTGAAAATTTTACTATGAAATGATATTTTGGAATCTTATTACCTTGGAAATTAGATCAAAGGTAGTACGAGACTTTATTCATAACATGCATGTAATAACCATAGTAAGAATTTTAAAATTTTGAAATTTTAAGAAGATGGCTTAATTGCAAGAATTTTAAAATTTTTGGATCATTTTATAAATTTTTAAAGACCTTTTTATAATTTAGATAAGGTTATCGGTTGATAATATGCTAATGACACTTGATTGAAATTTTTTATAAGTTGCAATACTTAATTGAAACTTTTATAAATTCAAATACTTAATTAACAAATTTTGTCAAGTTTAGACACCAAAAAGATCATTTTACCTTTCTAAAAGTAGTATTTATAAGTGGTAAATGGGTAATGGGTCAGTCTAGAGTTTAGGACCATTGAAATTGATTTTTTTAATTAATATTCATAATAATATTTTTTAATTTGAGATTAATTAATATATTTATTTAAATGTTAATATAATTCAATCTAATAAAATTGAGTTTAAGTATAAATAAAACTCAATTGAACCAAAACATTAACAAGATAGAAGTTTTCATCATCTCATATTTTAGAAGTCTACGTGGGCTCCTTGAACCAATATGTATGACATAATTAGAGATGACAATGGGGTCAAGTATGGAGCAGGTTTTGGTATATCCATACTTTACTCGTCTTCTATCAGACAAGGCAAGTAGATCTTAGAGTAGGACGGATTGGGTCCTGAATACCCATTTATTTTTTAAAAATAAAATATGTACATTTAGTTATATAAAAATTGCATTTCTCTCTCTCTCTCTCTCATTCTATATAAACGGATGTATGAGGCAAATTCAAGGTGGATATGTGGATATCCAATGAAGCGGGTCAAAATTGTCATCTCTAATCATAACAATAAAGATATATATTCAACTACCTTAGTTTGTTGTATCCTTAATTAGTTGACTTTTTTTTTTTTGGCCAAAACTAGGGTAAATAGTTTTTTTGGTACCAAAATTTTGCACTGTATTTTAAATTAATATCAAATCTTTTAATTTTTTTTTTCTTTTGGGTACCAAAAATTTTAATTTTTCTTTTAGAAAATAGTACTCATTGGAAATCCAGTCAAAATTTGTTGATGTGGATATTAGAACAACACATCAACTTGATACTCAACATTCACGTAGGATAAATAGCCCTTTTGGTATCAAAACTTAGCATTATGTTTCAAATTAGTAACCAAATTTTTTATTTTTTGTACCAAAATTTAAATTTTTCTTTAAAGAGATGGCACCTATTATGAATCTGATCAAATTTTGCTAACTTGAATGCCAGTGCGCCACATCATCTTGACACTTAGCATCTATGTCACTGTCTTATCGCACCAATTTTATGGACCTCACCGGATTTTAAGAAACTCATGAACACTATATCAAATCACTCTCATTCAATCTTTCATCTTTTTGGAAGTTTATAGATTTAGAGGTTATAATAATGGATCTGTATATTTATGATTATTTTATCTTTTTTCTTGATTGTAACATTTGATATGGTATTTTGGGTTTTTTTTAACATTTGGTGGGCTCTATATACCTAATTTGATTAGGCAGTGATATGAATGTTGAGTGCCAAACTGATGTGATGCTTCAGTATCCATGTTAGCAAAATTTGATCGAATTCCTAATAAGTACCATGTCTTAAAAGAAAATTTCAATTTTGGCATAAAAAATTAAAGATTTGATACAATTTGAAATATAATGCTAGGTTTTAGTATTAAAAAGGTTATTTACATCTGGTGGGGTTTAGATATCTGATGTGATTAGACAATGATGTATATATAGAGTGCCAAGATGATGTGGTACTCTGACATCCACATTAGCAAAATCAAAATTAAATATTTAGTATCAATTTGGCATCCACATCAATTTGGTATTAAAAAGGTTATTTACATCTGGTGGGGCTTACATCCTAATGTGATTAGGTAGTGACGTGGATATTGAGTGCCAAGATGATGTGGCACTCTGGCATCCACATTAGCAATATCAAAATTAAAGATTTTGTATTAATTTGAGATGTAGTGCAAACATTTGGCCAAGGGTGAAGTTCCCCGAAAGTCTTATAGTAGAGGATTTTTTTACGGAGGACGTTAAGAAAAGTGAGATCTGTTTCATCAATATTGAGGGTACTTATAACTATTTCAACCCTTTCTGCTTTTCAATTCCTAGCAATTGAGAAAGCAACTTGGTTATTGCCAATGTAAGATTTCATATTTGTATAAGAAGGAAAAAAAGAAAATCATCTTTGACATCATGACGTTTCTTTTCACGTGAATGAATCGAGTGCTCACAAATCTATGCCCTAGTGTGGAGACTATCATATTAAGGTTTGGCTTCTCAGTATATCTATTTTAATATAGAAGATGGTATATGAAAGATCAAGTACTATATATGATTAATGTGTCTGGTTCTTAATGGTATATGAAAGATCAAGTACTATATATGATTAGTGTGTCTGGTTCTTGATGACTTACCATATTCTTATATTTGTTACAAATCATCTATATGCTAATATTCATTTTAATCTCATTTACCAGATATGCTTGAAGTCTCTATTTTCTTCAGTTCATGATCATGATATTTTGTACTATTTTTTCTTGGAAGTATGTTATATCATGATTATGGATAGTGACTTGCTATTTTTTGCCAAGCCTAAATGAGGTAGAACCAACTTTTAATCCACTTCATTTGGATTTTGGTCAAGGTTAAAATCTATGTTAGCCACTTATCCACTCATTTAGAATATAGATTGTTAGCAAGATGATGTTATATTTTTACTTCCACCAGGTTAAATAAATTTTAAGTCTATTATACTCTAGTTACAGGCAAGTGTATGTATGGTTTAGGTAGTATATCATAAAAGAGGTCGATCTCACAGGAAAACTATATAAGTATTAGCTTAAACGTTAATTATTATATAGTAAATCAAATTCCAAGGAAAACTAAAATTAAACTAAATTGAAAATTAAACTATATTAATTAAATGCAATAAATTAATAAAATTAATGGAAAAGAATCAATGAGTTGATTATCTAGATAGAAACTCTCTCTAGCTCCTTATGTATTTCATGAATTATGGAATCAATTAAATCAAACAATGAATCAATTTGACATTCCTAAAATTAGAATTAAACATTTCTTAAGTGAATTAATCCCTTTTCCCTAAACAAATTAAATAGAATCTCTTCTTATTTAATAGGTTAGGCAAAGCATTAAGATTAAGGAATTAAAAACCAAAGGATTTTATAAATCTATCTCTAGTGTTCCAAGCAATCCCTAATATTCATGACTAATCAAATCAAATTAAGGGTCTCTCTACTTCTTAATAAGAAATCAAATATCAAATGAACAAGCTAGCAATTGTTAATCAGACTTTATTAATATAAATTATGAATACAACTCAACCTAAAGATGATTTTATTAAAAGCCAAATCATTCAATCCATACAATCAAAACTAAGATTCGTCCAATCTAGATAAATAGAGTTTAGTTCATGGTAAATCTAAAGAACAATGAACAAGAAAGAAGGGAAAGAAATCTCAAACAATCCAGAGAAAAGTTTTTAAAAATATTCTCTTCGATCTTGAATCACCCCCTTCAAATCCATTCGAATCTCATTCTTCCTCTTGACTTTTGCTGTGATTTCTTCCTTTCTTCTCAAAAAGTTCTCCAGAAGTAAAACTCTCTCTCTGAAGATTAGACACCCCTAATTTTCTCTTTGAAAATGTCTTTTAAAAGATGCAACTTTCATGTACACAATTTGGAACACGCTCATGTACCTAGGCATGTAGGAGTCTGTCTCTTTATGAAAATCAGCTCTTCAACATGAGCTGCAATACACCCAGGTACATAGGCAGAATGGTTCAACACACCCTTTCTCCTTGGCATGTTACCTGCTGTAACTTTTAGTTCTTGCCCAAAATTTGCTGAATTCGCACCTTAGCTTTACAATTTCCAAACGAATTGATCCATGGTCTCTAAATTAGCTTAATCCTTCAAATTATTCCGATAACACACTTAACAAACAAATTAAACTCAATTTAATAACAAAGCACAATAAGAACAAGGGGTCAAATCTAATCAAGTATGCACTTATCACAAGATAAATTGAATAAAATGCTATTGGAGTTGTTCTTAAAATGGTTTATTTAGATGCCTAAGTTTGAAATTAATCTTTCAATTAATTGATAAGAAAATTTACTATTTATAGACAAATGAGTCTTTTGGGAAAGACTTATTTATTTGAAATGTAAAGACCTAAGGACCTTGATAAAGCTACTACTTGTAGCTTTATGCTTGGCATTTTCAAATCCTCAGATTTTATTTTCATGTGGATTTGTTTCATAGCCAAGACAATCTTGTTTGTTGACCTGATACAACTATGAGGTTGGAGTTGAGCTTATATCCATTGCAAATTCCCTTCAGCCGTAAAATAATCTAAACAGAGTAAATTCGATGCCACTCCTGCAGAAGGCTTGCTAAGATCTAGGAAGCAAAATCCTCCATGGGGAGAATGAAGCCCTACATTAGGCAAAAACAAGAAGAAAAGGTAATATATAATACAAAGGCTCATCAAAACCAAAATGGCTTATGCTATTTTCGTAGAGATGGAGCCCGTTTTGGGGAAAGGAAGCCCACAATTGAAAATGAAGCCAAACACTCCATGCTTAAAGAAAAGAAAGCCCAAGGAATTACAGAGCCCATAGTAAAAAATTTAACATGGTATCAAATCCCACCAGTGCCTTAATAGGTTAAGAAGATCATATGGAGATAGTGGATGAGACCCAAGTGAACAACCCACCCATATAAAGATTGAAAAAGGTTGCACTTGGAGAGAATGACGAAGGACCATGGAATAAAAATTAAAATAAGATGGGAGATCAGCCCTAATAGAGCCAAGAATGGAGACCAGTCCTCTAAGTCTAAAAAAATTGGAATAAGATTGGAGACCAATCCTCTAAGCTAATAAAGTCAAGATTGGATACCAGCTCTCTGAGTCCAAGAAAGCAAGTGACAACTGAGCCTTCAAGAAGTAGGCCTAAGCCCAATTGCACTTAAGAGGGAGTGTTGGAGAATGAAGTCCTACATTGGAAAACAAGAAGAAAAATCAAGAGAAAATTACACCCTCAACCTTTTTTTAATGTTTTATTACATTTGTATGCTGCTTTTTAAAACTTTATTTTTCTGCTTTTTGGCTTTTTGTTTTATATGCTTTTGCTACCCCTTTTTTTTTTTTTATACGCTTTTCCAATTGTTAAGGCACAATTCACCGGTCACTCATTTTCAAGGCCTTTTAATATTTCATGCTATCCAAAAAGAGATGTTGTCACCTTATATGGCCCACTCTTCTTCTCCTTTTTTATTTTTTAATTTTTTCATATACAAATAATACTATAATAATTTTTTAAAAGAAACTTCATCCACCCTTTTAAAAAATAAAAAATTAATTATTATATTTAATTTCTGACATTTCACCTAATTCATAATTCTTTTATCGTGAAAATTAAATTACATAATAATTTTTTAATATTTCATTCCTTTAGTTATTTAATTATTTCATTAGTTTTTACTCAATTTAAATAATGAATTACTATTTGGTATTATTTATTCTCTTAAATGTGTTAAAATATATATCCTAACTAGTTGAAAAACTTAAAATAATTAAGAAAAGTTTCTTTATTAATTCTTGTGCGTATTTTACAATGAAAGAGCTCCTTTATCTATATAAAATAGTGGAGAAATAAGGAATGTAAGAGCCTAAAATCAAAGGTAAAATCAATGTAATATATGTACAAATTAATATAAAAAAGGATTATTTATTAATTCTTGTGTATATTTTACAATGAAATAGCTCCTTTACATATACAAAATTGTGAACAAATAAGGGAAGTAAGAGCCTAAAATCAACAACCAAAGTACTCAAGGTAAAATCAATGTAATATTTATACAAATATGATAGCATATATTAACACAAAAAATAAATAAAAGGGGGAAAAATATAAATGCTTGTAATTTAAGTTGTATTACTTTGATTATCCCATGGAAATTCCACTAGTTATATATCACATAAACTAACTTTTCTTTTACTTCAGGTATATGTTTGGTTTATTTTATTCATATATTTGGTTGATTTGATATATACGTTTAGTTGATTTTATATCATTTTATTGTTGTATCGTGTTTTTTCAAATTTTCTTTTCTATATAACTATTTTTATTTTTATATTATTTTTTAGTAGTGATAATATCAATTGATATTTATAGTCTTTGTTGTTACTAATGACACTTTAAATATAACTACTAATATTAACAAGATAAAGAAGATAGAGTCAAACGAAGAAGAAGTAGCTAGACCTTTGCTTGGAATTGATGTTATTAAAATAATGGTGTTGTTTGGCTCAATGGAAAGTTTTGTATTATGGGTAATTTTTTGGAAAAAACAAATTTCTTTATGATTTTTTTTTATTTTTATATTATTTTTCAGTAGTGAATTAGCTATATTTAAAAAATAAATTGTAGGTCATATCTATAATTTCTAGAAATAATTAAGTAAAGAGAAATTTCAATTTCAATTTATTGATTTTATTTTTTTATCTTTTTTAATTTTGGAGTGTTATTAGTTGACCTTAAATAATTTGAATATAAAATTGAACCCAATTCAAAAATTATATACTCAATCAATTTGATCAAATATCTAATTTTATAATTTTAAATATATTTTTTTAAAAAATATATTATTTAAGTAGTAATTTATTAATTCCAATTTAAAAAATAATTTTTTGTTGTCTAGATTTTATTTTATTTTATTTATTTTTAGTCTCTTTATTTAATATTTTATTATGTAATATTTTTAAATATTTATATATTTTTAACAATTTGTTTATGTATGGGATGGATTATCTTAGTTTAATGCATTTTATGTTTTTTGTTGGTTTTTTTTTTCACCTTTTTGAATTTTGTGCAAGTGTTTTTTTTTTTCATTTCTATACTAAAAATCAACATTAATACATCTAAAATACTGTAATTTAAGAATTAGGTTGTCGTTTGGTTAATTATAGGTTGATTTATAGTTGATTACATATTGATTGTTAGTTTTTACATATTTTAACATTAGTATTGATAAAAATACTGGTTGTTTTTTTGGTTGATAAAGCACATTCACTATCAGCATAATGGACAGCGGCGAGGGCTTAGAGGTTGACTTATGGTTATTTTTCTTTTTATATTTTTTTTAGTTGTGAGTTAGTCATATTTATGAAATAAATTGTAGATCAAGTCTATAATTGCAATTTTAATTTATTGATCTTTTTTTTTAGAAAAAAAATTTTGAGGTGTAATTAATTGATCTTAAATAATTTGAACACCAAATTAAACTCAATTCAAAAATTATAATACTCAATCAATTTGATCAAATATGCAATTTTATAATTTTAAATATATATTTTTTAAAAAATATATTATTTAAGTAGTAATTTATTAATTTCAATTTAAATTTAAGCTATTTAAATAATAAGTTATTGTTGGCTAGATTTTAATTTTTTAATTTTTAGTTTTTTTATTTAATATTTTATTATGTAATATTTTAAATATTTGTATGTTTTTGATAGTCTGTTTATGTATGGGATGAATATATATATATATATATATATATATACACACACACACACACACACCAAGAATCAATATTAGTATTCTTAAAATACTGTAATTTGAGAAAGACGATGGAATAGCTTGAGAATTAAGTGGTCTTTTAGTTGATTAGAGGTTTAATTGTAGTTGATTATAAGTTGATTGTTGGTTGATAACAGGTTGATTGTTAGTTTTTGCATATTTTAGTATTAATATTACTAAAATACTGGCTGTTTTTGGTAGACCATAAGTTGATGTATAGTTGATTACATGTTGATTATTATTTTATTTATATATATGTATAGATGAAGGGAAAAATAGAATTTAAATCATAACATAAGCAAGAGAGTAAGTATTGTATTATCATATAGTTCACATATATCTAGATTATACCTTCATATACTCTTTATTGTGCATTATTAAAAATGTTTCATTTTTTTTATAAATTAAAATACAATATTAACATTTTTTGAAATAATTTTCAACTTATAAATTTTTGCTTTGTTAATACTAAAACTAATTTTCTTTTTCACATTTCAATTTTAAATTTTTATTTTTTTAATTTTATTCTTCAATTTACAAAACAAATTCTTACACAATTTAAAATCATAAAACGAAAAAAAAAAATTCAAATCAATAAACAAGATTTAAAATAAAAACCTTATAAAATTTTATTTTTTTGAACAATAAATAAAATATTTCAACAAAAATATTCATTCAATTATTTTGAATATCTAATTTTTTTACTTATATTTTAAGTTGAAAATTTTTGAATTATTTAAAATTCTCCAATTTTCAAGTTATAATTTATCTTTTAAATTAACAATATTGATTTGAAATAAAAATAGACAAGTGAGAATGAAACTGATTTTTTTTAATTTTTAATTTTTATAATTTTTATCAATCAAGGACAACTTTGGAAAAAAGAAAAAAAAAAAAAGAAGGACAAATATAAAGTCAACTCATTAAATAAGATACATAGATATTGTCATTATCAAACTAAAACTTTTCAACTTCATACATGTTTTGTTGAAAAGTAATAACAAATGACTTTATACATTTTGAAGAAAAGTGTAAAAAAGTTAAAATAAAAAGTAATAACAAATGATTTTACACATTTTGATGATATTTTTTGTAAGTTTTTAAAAGGCAGGATATGTTTAAAAAGTAACTTGGTTTTTTAAGTAATTGTGTAAAAATCCAAAAAATCAATATATAATACAAAGGCCCATCAAAACTAAGATGACTTAGGCCTTTTTGGTAGAGATAGAGTACATTTTGGAGAAAGGAAGCCCACAATTGAAGATGGACCCGAAATTCCAAGTATAAAAAAAAGAAAGTCCAAGGAATTAGAGAGCCCCTAATCAAAATTTTAAGAGGAAATTACGTGATGTACGTTTTTTTTTTCTGTTTATTTTTTAATATCTAGTTTTGACTTTTCATATTTTTGTTTTTTGCTTTTTTGTTTTTTACACTTTTTTTATTTCAGTTTTAATATGTGTACGCTTTTTTCCATTTGTACTATATTTTTACTTTTTTTTGCATATTTACTTGATTCTTTTTTTTCTATTTTTTCTTTTTCTATATATTTCATTCATGGAATGCTGTTGTTAAATAGTTTAGTAATTCAAAACTTTTTATATTTATGTTATTAATTAATAATATAATAATCATATATTTGCATGATAAAATAAGAAATTATTTTTTAATTTAAAGCAATATTTAATATACTAAATAATTATAAATTTTGTGTAGAAAATTTTTGCTCCAAGCTAGATTTTCTTGTACTAATTAAAAAATAAGGTTGAAGGTGTTATGTCTCTAAAGAAGATGAAAAAATTTATTTCTAATATATACTTATGATATATCTAAAATATGACTAACATATACTCGTGATATATTTAAAATAAACCTAAAATATACTCTTTACTGTGAAAACTGAAAATTATTTGTTAATTTTATTTAGTCTCTTAAAAATTTAATTTAACTCTTAAATTATTTAAAAATATTCATATATTCTAATTAATATTGTCATCCATGCTTGATGATGAATCACATTTAAAAAAAAAAAAGAGTGTTGATGATATTTTTTTAAAGAAAAAAGTTGAATGTGTTAAGTGTCTAAGTAATACGTAAGCATTTATATACTTAAGATACATATGAATATACTCGTTATATATTTGATATACCTAAAATATACTTGTTATATACTTAAGATATATCGTTTATTGTGAAAATCATTTGTTATTTTTTTAAGAATATAATTTTTTTTTATCTAATATATAGTTTATGTATTGTTGTTATATATTTATATTTTTGTAATATTCAATATCCAAAAATATTTAAAGATATATATCAAATAAATACAAGTTAATCAAATTTAGTAAAATATATACTTATGATATATCTATGATATACTCTAGATATACTGTTTCCTGAATTTGCTGAAAAATATCTCTGTTTCATTGGTTTCTATAAGTTTTAGATCTGAAACTCAATTTTCATATTTTAAAACTTTCAAGTTCCTAAAAAAAACCACATAATTTCCTCACTTTCGAAGATTTTTAATGCAATAATAATTAAAAAATCACAAAATTTTAATAAAACATATCTATAAAATTCAAATTAAATAAAATATTAATTAAAAACTACAACCCAAATATGGTATTTCTTTACCATTTGTCGCAAGCATATCCTTCCTACACTGCATGTGGCCCCTTATAAAAAGCTACATAAATTGGTTGATGATGATGATGATAAATTAACTACTATAAGCTTCATGAGATCTAATGGTCCTCATCTCATCGAAGTGATGAGTATACAAATTCAATTAAATATTAGACACACTTACATAAAAATAAAAGAAATAAAATAACCAAAACCTCTCTTTATACATAACTTACAGAGAGAGAAAGAGAGGGAAGTAGTTCAAAACTTGTCACCATCAAGAGAATGGGGAGGTCTTGATTTTTGATTATTTGTTTTTGTGTAGAAGGAAAAAAATAAGGGTGAAAGGAAAGAGATTAGCATGAATTAATTATTATTTATAATGATTTACTATCTAAAACTTTTTTTTGATTTGAATCTTCAAAACTCTCCCCTTTTTTTATGAGATTTTGTAAAGTTTTTTTATTTATGTGAAAAGAGGGTGTACATGTAAGAAAAAAGAATTGGAGTGTATAAAAGTAAATATTTTATAGTGAAAATATATTTATAAAAGTAAATCTTTTTTTAGGCATTTCTGTATAAATCCCAAATTTTAAGTTATCTTCTAACAGTTAAGCAAAAACAAAAACTCAACATATAGTATATGGTAGACTTTTCTGCTGCTGCAACTTTTCGTTCGAGTAAAAACAACAAACTGCCCGCTATAACGCTCGCCTTTACAGGCTTAACTTTCCAATTGTGAATTCTGCAGTGCATCGTGAGGCGAAGACTGCACAGACTCAACTAATGAAGTACAAAATCAAGATGGGCCCATTCTTTATATTTCAAAACTTCAAGAATCTGTAGGCCCTATATATATACATGGGTAATTTTAAATATGAAAATTGCAAATGAGAATGGCATATTAGTATACTGAAGTCGTCTACAGACTGTAAGATTATAACATTGAACTCTATTCCGAGTCAGAAAAATAATAATTTAATGGCAAAAAAGAGAAATGGAAATAGATTTTGTGGTCTTAAAGGAAGCAAAAGAAGTACATTTTTCTTTTCATTTGTGTATAAATTAAATGAGATTCATTTTATTAAAAAAAATAATTAATAATAATAATAAAAGATAAGATTAGCAGCTTGCGCGCGATTGTTTGTAATAAATTCAGCGGCTAACGCCCTAAGTAACTCGAGGAATTTGAGAAAAATAACGAAAATTAGCTCCATTTTTTTCTTTTTCTACAATCTTTCTTTGCTTATTGCAGCTTTAAGCAGCAATATAAATAGCATAATGGCTAGAGATTTTGTAGAGAGTAAGCAAAATTGCAACTCAAAGCTTATTGATTTGAGAGTGAGCTAGTGAGTGAGTGAGTGAATAGGTTGCAGAGTTGCATTTATATCATATACAAAATCAAATTAAACAATGAAGCAAATCAAGAAAAAGCTAACAAAAGCTGATGTAAAGAAAAGAATGTCTGTCCCAAGTAAATTTTTCAAGAATGCTGTTCTTCCAGGTTTGAAGAAAAATCAGCATGTTGTTGATTTGAAGGCAGGTATAAGAGCAAGAAAATGATGTTTCGGGGCATCAAAAGAAAGGAAGGTGATTATGCTAAACCTGTTTTTACAAAGGGATGGCTTGAATTTGTTAGTGATGCAGATCTCCAAGCTGGTGACAAGATTGCGCTTTTTCAAGAGGAGGGTGATGATCACGATTCTGGGGCATATGTCAAGATTGAGATTTTCAAAAAAAATCAGGCTTTTTGGGATCGATATATGGAACAATTTGCCTCCAGAAGCTTAATTATGAATGATTCTTGTCCAGATAGGATCTAAGGTACTATTCTATCAGGGAAATCAATGGCCTTTTCTTTAGTTTTGTTGTGCTGGTGATGATTAGTACTTTCTATATAGCTGTAGCATGAGTTAAGAATTTATGCTGTAACAAATAAATGGCCAAATTTGATATTTTCCCCATCATGTGTGCATATAATTACTCCAATTAATGCTAGAGTTTGATAATTGAAAAATTCTTGCCTGCATACAACAAACAAATAAGATATAAGAATTCATATAGATTTAAAACAAAAATAGCAGTGATTTTTTATTGAATGAAAAATAGACAAAAATTTATATTTGTTAAAGTAAATCATTACTCATTAGTTTAGTTGATAATTATTGTTTTCTTTAGATGCGTGTAAAATTTCTATTAATAGAATAATTTTTTTTTTCATTAAAATCAAATGTAAATATGTTGGCTTAAAGCATATATTAAAGAACCATATATTAAATTAAATCTGATAGTGACTGAGTGAGCATACCCGTTGGCTTATGACATTCAAATTTCTATGAGATGCTTGTATAAGTTGTATCAGAACAGCGCTGCCAGCTTTGACGATATAAAGCGAGAGGTGCGCTGGCTAATTGGAGTGTCTCGCAATTGTAATTTCATAAGCAGCTGAAAGACTGAAAGATCAATTAAAGAAAAATTAAGGGTCCAAATACAATGTCATAAATAATAATTTTTTGCAATAATATAATCTTTCAATTTGTATATTTATTGATATTAAATTCTTTGTTTAAGTAGGGTTTCAACCTACTGCATCAGTAATGATAGTGTAAAATATTAGCCTGAAAGTGTACGTATTTTTACATTTTCTCTGTGTATATATGTATATTTCAAAAAAAACAATTCTTTGTTTAAGTGAGTTTAAGGCGGACTTCCGCATGCTAAACACAAGAATTTAACTAATTTTATAATTTTGCTTTATCTTATTTCACTTTTACCGACCTATAATTTTCTGAGAAATTAAAAAAAAAAATCTTGAAAGTTCTAACATTTAATTTTGGTAGACTTTTCTGCTGCTGCAACTTTTCATTCGAGCTTTTGCAGGCTTAAAGATCCAGTTGGGTGAATTTTGCAATGTACCGCGGAGACTGCACGAGCTGTACGATGAACTGCAAGATAGATGATGTGGCCATTCTCAGCATTTAAAACCTGCAACTTGCAAGATTCTGTAGGCCGTACAGTATATATGGAATATGATAATTGCAAATGAAAACAGCTTACCTGTGCTACTACTGAAGTGGTTTTCAGACAGTAACAATATAATTAACATTGAATTTTAATCGAAATTAAATTAAAAAAAAATAATTAAAATATATTATAAGAAATAGCATAATAAAATATTAATTAAATGGAAAAAATGAGAAAGAAGCCAATTTTTAGTCTTAAAAGAAATATATTTCTCTTTTCATTTGTGTAATACATTAAATGAGATACATTTTATTGAAAAAGGATAACAAAAAAAAAATAATAAAACAAAATAAAATAAAATGTTTTTATGAATTATTTTGCGAATAATGCTCTCAACCTACCACTCATTGTACTGCCACTTACCTTCTCATATCATAAGACTTCTTTAGTTTTTTAATATATTTTTTATTTGTTTTCTTATTTTGTTTTCCCTAACTTTTAAAAAGAGACTTTTAAAATTTTGTCTTTTTAACGACAAATAACCTTTTTTTTTTTTTCCAAATAACCTATATATATATATATATATTTTTCCATGGCTAGTCCAATTACTGACATGTGCTTTTATCAATTTGCACGCTTTTAAAGCTAAATTTGATTGCCCCTTACTTTATACTTTCCTTAGTGTGTTTTTGGCGTTATCTTTTCAAATCTCTCAGGTATGAATTTAGCCCCCAACTTATTTGATTATTTGCTATGTAAAAAATTACTACTTATATTCTTTTTCTTTTTTTTTTTTTGGTTTAACTATATTATTTCAAATATTATAATTTTATAATTAAATTGTTGTATATGTTGAACAATAATTTTTTTTAGTTATATTATTGAACAACTATATTACTGTATCTGTTGTGCAATAATTTGCATTATTGGTAGGTAAGCTTTTTTTTTTTTTTTTTTAAAAGTTAAGATAATTTATTCTTATTTCTAGTTATTTATTGTACCTTTCAGAAAATGGAGAATGACCCTGTACAAAATTTATTATTGGATATAGATTTTTCAATTGATGACAACAATGGTCATACTAGAGAAAATTTGGAAATTATAAATGATAAAGAAGTGTTTGAGGAACCTAAAATTGGAATGTTATTTATTTCTCAAGAAGCTTTTGCTCACTATTCTAATTATAAAAAGCAAAAGGGATTTGGCATCTGCAAGAGAACTCCAAAACGTGGAAATGATAAGAATATGAAATATTATACTCTTGCATGTTTTAAAACAAGAAAGTCTAATTCTGCTAAGAAAAAATTGTTTAAATCCCAGTTGTTGATAAAGACAGGATGCGGTGCAAAAATGAGATTGAAAGTGTGTTCTAATGGGAGTGTTGAAGTGACAACCATTGTACTTGATCATAATCATCTATTGAGTCTTGGAAAAACTCTATACTTTAGATGCAACAAGAAGCTTGGTGATCATGTGAAGAGAATGCTCGAGATAAATGATCAAACTGGGATAAATGTAAGTAAAAATTTTCATTCATTTGTTATCAAAGTAGGAGGATATGAAAAATGTAACATTCGGTGAAAAAGAATGTCGAAACTAGTTTGAAAAGTTAGACAAATAAAATTTGGGATTGATGATGCCAATGCAGTTTGTAAATTTTTTATTGAAGCACAAAAGAATGATCCAAATTTTTTTCATGCAACAATAGTTGATGAGGAATGTCAACTGAACAACTTATTTTGAGCAGATGGAAGGAGCATAGCAGCTTATGAAGCTTTAGGAGAAGTTATTACATTTGATACAACTTATCTTACTAACAAATATGATATGCCTTTTGCTCCTTTTGTTGGAGTGAATCATCATGGGCAATCAAGGGGCCTTTTACTTAATTAAGTAAAAAAAAAAAATTCCCAATATAAATTAGGTGAGAAAATATTTCTCCACTTATATTTTTTTATTTCAAGTGACATAGAGGTTGATCAAAATCACCAATATAACTAGCGATTTTATTAACTTATTTTTTTTTAAATAAATTTAAGGACATCGCTACTCTAAGTTGCGATGTCCTTTATTTTTGTTTTTTTTTTTTTTTTTGCATGGTTGCCACTTGGCAACTATATATATTTTTTTAATTTTTAATTTATATATATATAATTAAATTAATAAAAACATTGATCTAATTGCGGGACATGATTCAGACACAGGATTTTTCAGATTCAAAAGAATCATATATATTCTTCTTTGGTTAGGAATCAGTGCATAGCCATCCTAATCATTTCATTTTATAGGGCAACAAGGATATATAGTTTATACATTACACACGTGTGTATCCAAATGCGAATGTATTCATTAATCACTTACTAATATTAAAGCCGATAATAATTCATCATAAAATATTGTATTCGTGGGCCCATATATAGGTTAATGAGGGACCACATTTACTTAATTAAGTGTTTTTTTTTTATTTAAATGGATGATTGTATCACTACAATTAGTGACCCTTCAACTTTTTGCAATAAAAAAGAAATCATTATTGTATTGTATCCATATCGATTTTTATTAAAATCTATTATATTTTTATTTTTAATTTTTAGTTTGTAATTAAATCATCTTAATCATTAATATACATGCATATACCACTCATCGCTAATTGAGATGATTTAAATTTCTTCATTATAATTATAAAAATAAAAGTTAAGAAATGCAATCAATTTTAATAAAAACTTAAAGTACAATGATTTATAAAAAAAAAAATAATTTTTTTTAGTATATCAAATTTATTTTAATATAAAATTAATTTTTGATATTTAACAATATATAATGAATATAAAATTAATATATTAATAATATTTAACAATTTTATTAATATATTAATAATTAAATTATTAATTTTAATAATTTTTATATACAAATATTGAAATAAAATTATATACTATATCTTTACATGCTCTTTGCATGTAGATACCAATTGTATCATATATATTAATTTCATATTAAAATAAATTTGATATACTAAAAGAAATTTTAAATTAAATAAACTTTCATATGAAATATTAAAAAGTGAATAATATTGAAAAATTAAATAAGAAATTGCTAAAAATAATTAAATAAACTTTCATATGAAATTGCAAGTGTCTTTTATATATGAAAATTTTATATATAAAAATTATTTTTTGTAATAATTTTTATATACAAGAATTTTTTAATAATAATATTTATGTAAAAATTTTTATAATTGCGAAAATTAAAAAATATTTTTATAATTTTTAATAATTAAAAATATTAAATTTATATAATATATAAAAATTCATAATTTTAATTAATTAAAATTTTTACAAAATAAATATAAAATTTAAAAAAAAAGATATGGTTGCCAAGTGGCAACCATGCAAAAAGAAAAAAAAAAAAAAAAAACAAAGGACATCGCCACTTAGAGTGGTAATGTTCTTAAATTTATTTAAAAAAAAATAAATTAACAAAATCGCCAGTGTGACTAGTCATTTTGACCAATCTTCATGCCACTTGGCATAAAAGAGTATAAGTAGGGAAATATTTTCCCACCTAACTTATATTAGGAATTTTTTTTTTACTTAATTAAGTAAAAAAGCTCTTATTTTGTTAGGTTGTGGATTGTTGACTAATTAAAGAAGATACTGAATCATTTGTGTGGTTGTTTGAGACATGGTTAAAATGTATGTCAAGTTGCTCTCCTAAGGCTATAATCACTGATCAATGCAAAGCCATTCAAAGTGCAATTCAAATAGTGTTTCCAGCTATTCGATAGAGGTTGTGTTCAAGTAATACTGGAAGTTTGATGGTAAAAATATTTTTTTTTTTAAATGTGAAATAACAAAGGTTAAATAATAGGTTCAAAACTTCTTTAACTATAGAACACGTTAAACACACAAGGGGTTTTTACAATAATATGCTACTTTAAAAAAATATTTACTTAAATATGTCATATTTTTTTAAATTTATAAAAATATGTCACTTTTTAAATTTTTTGAAATTTTGACCAACAAACCGGTAATCAAACTATCGGTTTTGTTGAAATTGGTAAACTCAATTTGGAAACCGGAAGTTTAACTTCTGGTTTCCTTTTTTATTTTAAAAAATGTTATTTTTTATGGAAACTGGAATTGCTTTCGGTTTCCTTTTCTTTTCTTTTTTTTTAATGTTAATTTTTTAATTTTTTTTAAAATGTTGGATATATATATATATATATATATATATATATATATATATATATATATATATATATACTTTTTAGTTAGTCAATTAATTAATTATATTAAAATTAAATTAAAAAATTATCAATTATGATTTAATTAAATATGTGATAAATAATTAAATTTCTTTTAAATTAAGGTTAATCTTGAAATATAATATTATCACAATTTTTATTTATTTGTGTATTGTTTAATTTTATTTTTATATATATTATATTTATTTTTAAATATATTATTAAGTATATTATTAACTATAATTTTTAAATTAAAAAATTCTGTGTTTTTTAAATTCTTTTAAAATTCTTAACATAAAAAATTATATTTAGTAAAATTATTAATATTATTATAAAAAAATACAGAATTAATATTTGAAAATTATAATTATATATTTATTATTTATATGTTAAAAATAAATATAACATACATAAGAATAAAATTAAACAATGCATAAATAAATAAAAATTCTTTTAAAATTCATAATTTAAAAATTATAATTAGTAAAATTCTTAACATTATTATAAAAAAATACAGAATTAACTTTTAAAAATTAGAATTTTTACAATAATATGCTACTTTAAAAAAAATATTTACTTAATATGCCATATTTTTAAAAATTTACTAAGATATGCCTTTTTTTTTTTTTTTTTTTACTTATTGACTAATAAACTGGTAGTTTGACTATTGACTTCGTTATAAAATTTGTAATATTCTTTGACTTAATGGAAACTGAAAATTTAATTTCCAGTTTCCTTTTTTTTTTTTTTTTTTTTTTTTAAATGCCAATTTTTTAAAATTCTTTTAAAATGGTAAGTAAATCTTTAAATGTTAAATTCTTAACATTTAAAGATTTACTTACCATTTTAACATATAAATAATAAATATAATATTAAATATATTACTAAAGTATAATTTTTAAATGTTAATTCTGTATTTTTTTTTACAGTAATATTAAGAATTTTAGTAAGCATAATTTTTAAATTATGAATTTCAAATTAAGAATTTTTAAAAGAATTTTTATTTATTTATGTATTGTTTAATTTTATTTTTATATATATTATATTTATTGTTAACATATAAAATAATAAATATATTATTAATTATATTATTAAATATAATTTTTTAATTGTGAATTTTAAAATTTTTTTATTTATTTATGCATTGTTTAATTTTATTTTTATGTATATTATATTTATTTTTAACATATAAATAATAAATATATAAGTATAATTTTCAAATATTAATTCTGTATTTTTTATAATAATATTAATAATTTTACTAAATATAATTTTTTAAGTTAAGAATTTTAAAAGAATTTAAAAAATAAAGAATTTTTTAATTTAAAAATTATAGTTAATAATATATTTAATTTAAAAATAAATATAATATATATAAAAATAAAACTAAAAAATACATAAATAAATAAAAATTATGATAATATTATATTTCAAGATAAACCTTAATTTAAAAGAAATTTAATTATTTATCATATATCACATAATATCATAATTGATTAACTAAAAAGTAAAAATGGAATATATATATATATATATATATATATATATATATATATATATATATATATATATATATATATATATATATATATATATATATATTACTCAACATTTAAAAAAAAATTAACATTTAAAAAAAAAAGAAAAAACGAAACCAGAAGTTAAACTTCCGGTTTCCAATTTGGTGCCATCAAAATTTAAAAAAATTAAAGAAGCGACATATATTTATAAATTAAAATATATATATATATATATATATATATATATATATATATATATATATATATATATTTAGGTAAATTTTTTTTGGAGTAGCATATTATTATAAAAATTCCAACACGCAAGGATCATTTAAGGAGGTGGGCCAAAAATCGGTCCAATGAGCGACCGACCTAATTGATTTTTGGTAGTCAAATGTTTACGGTATGCCAGCAAAAGCTGCTCTTGCTACGGAGAGCAGCGGTCGGACGTGCAATTGGCTTATTGGCGGGTCGCGCAATTGTAATTTTATGACAGTCCAAATAATAAATAACAAAGAATCAAAGAATCAAAGGGTCCACATAATCAAAGGGTCCAAATACAACGTCATAAATATATTTCTGCGTCAATATGATCTTTGTGAAAAGCTTAACTAATATAACCCTAACTTCTAGGCCGTGACTTTGGATAGCTTTCTTTTTTCTTTTTCTAGAATCTTTCTTCGCTTATTGCAGCAATATAAATAGCATAATGGCTAGAGATTTTGTAGAGTAAGCAAAATTGAAACTCAAAGAAAATTGAAACTCAAAGCTTATTGATTTGAGAGTGAGCTAGAGAGTGAGTGAGTGAATAGGCTGCAGAGTTGCAGTTATATAATATACAAAATCAAATTAAACAATGAAGCAATTCAAGAAAAAGCTAACAAGAACTGATGTGAACAAAAGAATGTCTGTCCCAACTAAATTTTTCAAGAATGCTGTTCTTCCAGGTTTGAAGAAAAATCAGCATGTTGTTGATTTGAAGGTCAGGTATAACACCAAGAAAATGATGTTTCGGTGCAGCAAAAGAAAGAAAGGTGATTATGCTAAACCTGTTTTTACTAAGGGATGGCTTGAATTTTTTAGTGATGCAGATCTCCGAGCTGGTGACAAGATTGCTCTTTTTCAAGAGGAGGGTGATGATCATGATTCTGGGGCATATTTCAAGATTGAGATTTACAGAAAAATCAGGCTTTTTGGGTTCGATATATGGAACAATTTGCCTCCAGAAGCTTAATTATGAATGATTCTTGTCCAGACAGGATCTATGGTACTATTCTATCAGGGAAATCAATGGCCTTTTCTTTAGTTTTGTTGTGTTGGTGATGATTAGTACTAGCCATATAGCTATAGCATGAGTTAAGAATTTATGTTGTAAAAAATAAATGGCCAAATTTGATATTTTCCAATCATATTTACGTATAATCACTCCAATTAATGCTAGAGTTTGATAATTATTGGAAAATTCTTGCCTGCATACATACAACCATCAAATGAGATAAAAAAAACTCATATGGAGTAAAGAAAAAAAAAAGGAGTGTTTTTTTATTGAATGAAAAATACACAAAAATTTTATATTTATTATAACAAATCATTACTCATTAATTTACTTGATAATTTTTATTTTCTTAATATGCATGTAAAATTTTCATTAATAGAATAGCTTTTCTTTCTTTCATTCTTTTTTTTTTTTTTTTTTTTTTTTTCATTCCTGGCTTCATGTTTGGTTCTCATCAAAATCAAATGTAAATAGGTTGGCTTAAATGCATAATTAGGTTTCAGTCCAGTTTCAATTTTTCTAAATATTAACTCTTAATCGGCCTTTAAACCCTATAGTTTGATTTTAGTTCACGATTTATATAGTTTCGGTTATAGTTTGAATACCTTTATGGTCAATGTTCAAATTATTTAAAAAATTAAAATAAATTTAAAGAATTATGGAGTTCAAATTATTTTTTATTTAAAAAATTAAAATACTAAAGTGTTATTAAAATTTTAAGTTCTTTCAAGTTTTAACCTAATTTAAAAATAATTATTTTAATATATATATAAAATAATATAATTTATAATATATTGATTGAATAATTTAAGACTATAATTAGTTAATTCAAAATAAATAAATAAATTATTTTTTCATACACGATTTGAACAGTCTAGTTCCATTTTTTTTTTATCCTCATAACTTTTAACTGGCCCTTAAACCTCTAGTTACATGGTCCAGTTTTTGAATTGGAACTGTTAATTGGTCCAATTATGAATTTGACCTGAGCTAATTCTGGTCCAATTCAGGATTTGAACCAACCATTTGCCCATGTTTAGGGATAATAATATTAGAATGAATAATAATGTAATTAATATGTGGAGTTCTTCACTACTAGCTATAGAGTTGCAATACATTGTAATTAATCATCTAATTTCTTATTTAATTTTATCAGATTTAAATTAGAAACATGATTATATAATAATATATACACTTTTAAAATCAAAACTAATGGCTGACATTTTGTTTGAAAAATTAAAATTAAAAATTTTTAAGAAATGCAATTGTAATTATATGAGCAGCTAAAGCCTAAAAGAATCAAATAACCAAAGGGTCCAAATACAACGTCATAAATATATTTCTGCGTTGATGTGATCTTTGTGAAAAGCTGAACCAATATAACCCCAACAACTAATCAAGAAAGTGACAAGGATAATGAGGCCTCTCTGGAGGTTGAATTTTATGTTCCAACAAAACCTCTTCAGGGCATTTATATTTTGCTTGTTTGTGATATATGAAAAGTGTCTTACATGAGATAATGTGTTGTTTAACCTCTGAATTTTGCTAAAGATTTTACCCTTCTTTCTTATAATATAAAAAAGAAGTGACAAGGCTGAAAAGTTCATTTTCAAGAACATTGACTTTTTTTATAATTAGATTATCACTTGAGCTTATTCTAATAACACTAAAATTGTATATAGAATTGTAAGATTACAAATTCATTCATTGTTAAGTTTTTTTTTTTTTTTTTTTTGAAATGAATAAATTGGCATATACTATGGGAAAATGCTTCCTTTAGTTGATACAGCCACACAAATGTGGAGGCATGTTGGGGTTGAGGTGGGCTGTAGCCGAAGACAGTTTAGGAAAAAATAAAAAAAGAAAATTTTATACTTGGTTTTTATTGTTTCAGTGTACTTATGCCTTTTATACTTAGCTTTTAGTTACTTATCTTAGAAATCCATTTAGTTAATTAATCTCATAGTGTTTTTGGAAAAAAAAAAAAAAAATCCAAAAGACTTGTTTTTCACTTTTTCACGTCACATTTTCTATGTTTTTCTTTCAAAATCAAAATCTTCTTTGCCTTTTAAAAATTATCGATTCAGATTTGGTGATAGATAAATTTTATTATATAAAGAATTGAAAAGCTCAGTTTCAATAAAAACAATTTATTTATATGCATAATTAATTTTTTTTTTGAATTATCATTATGAGATTATATTTATATTCTAGGGTGCGGTTACTAAAATTTATGATTATGCCACTGTAGTTATACCTAGTAATTTATTTATATTTTTTTAAATATATATTTAACCAAAATTAAAGTGTATATAGAAATTATCATTAAATTTTTAGCTCTTATTTAAATCGTTTTATGAGTTATAAAATTTTGAATATGGGTACTAATATGAATATATAAAAATTGAATTTATAAAACGTACTAACTTATGTGAAAATAATTTTCCAAAAAATATAATTATATTAAAAATAATAAAAAAATCTATATATATATATATATATATATATATATATATATATATATATATATATATATATATATATATATATATATATATATATATATATATATATATATATATATATATATATATATATATGATAAGGGGGAGGAAAAGCATATTTATTTATGTGTCATTTCTTATGCTCTTATTAATTGGATATTTAATTTGAGGATAATATAGTTTTTGACTATTATTTATTAATATTATTTTATTTTTTAAGATTTTCATAAATCTTTATTTATTAATTTTATGATGTTTATAAATGTATAGTCTTTATTATAGCACATTGTATATTATGATCTATTAGGATTTATAATATAGCACGTTGTATATTATAAATGTATTAGGATTTATAATATAGTATGTTGTATATTATAAATCGTTTTGAACATTCTAATTAGTTTTAGACATTAAAATTATTAATCCTAATAGAAGTCTATTTTTTTATGTCAATTATATTTCCTTCTCCTACTAATATTACATTAAATTTGCTCCATATAAACATTTATAGTTGTTGTCTTCATCAATTTAATTCATAAATTTTTATTCTCATTAGTTTTATTTTTATTAACTTTTTAAATTATCATGGCGAACAATTTAGAAAATCAAGCAATTGATACCCTTAAACTTTATGAAACGAAATGTAACATTAAACTCATAGTTTTACGAGTGGGTTCTGTAAAATATTTAGCAATAGTAGAGTTCAATTAAAATGATTAATTTTAGTTGATATTAAGGTTAGTATGTTTAATTTTTGTTTTTTGTTTAATATTAAGGTTAGCATAAAAATTAAATTAAATGAGTATATTTAATTTGAAATTGTATCTGTCTTTCATTATTTTATTATATGCAGTAGTCTTTGTGTACACACATTCTTAATTTGTTATGTTTATACATGTATAGTAGTTAAATTTATAATTAATACTTAAATTTAAGTATATAATAAGTTATTAGTAAAGGAAGCAGACAATTTTAATTAGTATATTTACATATGTATAGTCGTTAAATTTATTCATTTGATAACCTAATTTTACTTCTTAATTTTATTATGTTTATATATGTATAGTCATTAAATTTATTGATTTGATATTAAGAATTGCATGTTTGTTTTTTAATTTTCTTGCATACATTATTTGTTAATTTAATAAAAATAATTAATTATTTTATAGGGTATCAAAATTTATGCTATAATATGAAAAGATGCAATAGAAAGATTAAATTTTGATTTGGAAAAAACATATACTATTACTAATGGGTCAGCTAAAAAAGTCAATCCTAATTTTTTAAATATTCATAAGCAAAAAGAATTGCATTTTAATATATACAAAATATTGACAAAAAGATAAGGCAAGCATACCTAAAAGAATTATTTCTTATAATTTTAAATCATATTCTGAAGTTCAAGAATATGTTAAAAAAAAATAAACAAAGGAATTCATAGGTAAGTTTTATTATAATTTTTTATTTTTTAATCTTATTTATTTTGTTATTATTCTGTTGTCTAATTATTAACATTAATAATGCTATTTTATTTTTTAATTGTATAGATTCTTTAGGTGTTGTTGTTTATATTAAACCAACTTTTTATCTTAAGGAAAATAAAAAATGAAAAAAGAGATAATAATCATGGCAGGAAGATAGTAAAATAAAAATTTTATTTTTTTATTTACTTATATTGTTCTCATTTCTTTTTAAGATATATATATATATATATATATATATTCAAAATTATAGATTAGAAAAAATTATTTTTTGTTATACGGGAAGATGCAGCAGAAAATGAAAGTGCACTAATTGAGAACTCATTTAACAACAATAATCAAAATCCCATCATTGCATTATTAAATTTCAAAATAGAATGGTATTTTTTAAAAAAAAAATCAATTTATTTATAATTTTAGAAGCACTTAACTTAAATTTACTATTTTTTTTTTTACTATAGACAATTTTCAATTGTCAACATTGAAAATTAGTACTATTCAAATTAATTCAAATATATCAGAAGTTGATGAGTTATGAGATTCGTAAGTATATTATTTTTAAATTTTATATTTAATAATTTTGGAAACTCAATGTTTATTTATAAAAAAAAAATGTGATTAAAAATTATGGGATTATCAGTTATGATGATATAATGTTAAATGATAACAAAAAGAATGATAACAAAAACATTAAAAGATTTAGACAAGCACAAAAAATGAGTCTAAAAAAAGCAAAAAAAAAAAAGTATTTTAAGTAAGTAACTAAATTATATATATAGATAAATACTACTTGAATTTGTTATATTTATATAGTAATATTTTTTTAAAAAATTTGTAGGGTCTTAAATGTTCTTTTCAAGCAAAAATTGAACATATTGAAAATAAACATATAGTTTGGTATGAATCTTGCATAAAATGTACAACTAAATTATATCTCATCATATTGGAAGGAAAACAAAAATACAAAAACTGTTGTAATGATGATGCTAAATATATTAACAGGGATTGGCTTTTACATTAATTATATAATAATTCATTAAAATATTTTACATTAATTATATAATGATCTTTTACATATATGTTTAGATATTGATTATTATTGTTGTTATTTTATATCATAGATATATGTTAAAATTACGAGTATTTGATGAAGACACAAACGCTTATATAATTTTATAGAAAATACTCAAATATTATTAAAGAGAATTTAATAATCAAATTTTATAAATATTGTCAAATAATAATATTAAAAATTGATCAGTAATGAGTCATAATAAAAATCAACGTGCGAAATACGTTAGAAGAAATATAGTAATACTAAATTAATGTATTTACATGTCTTACAAAAAATAACATAATGTTTAACCATTAAAGCATTGTTGTCATAGAGACTTATTTTACTATTACTCAATGTTAAGAAAAGGATTATTGTGATAAGATAAATTAGTGAATTTACTATTATTATATGTTTACCTCTCATATATGTATATATGATATATTTATACAGATATATCTAATTTATTCATTAGTTTATGCACTTTCATTGGTATATAAAATTAATAATATTTATATATTATTAATATTAAAATTAATAATATTAATAATGTATAAATGATAAATTCATATTAAATGATAATACTTTTTGTTATTTCATTTAAAAATAAAATCCTATATATACCTATTAGATAAATATTAATATTCATGAAAGTTTTAGGGAATATTTTTATTAATTTTTTTTATGTAAAAAAAATTAAAAATACAAACTATAATATTTGAGAAATATGAGAAATACCTGGAAGATTCATGACCATTAATCCCCCAGCTAACACAACCCAATAATTTACCAATCAAAATTGACCGCTTAAGTTCCTCTTTTCTTTTCTTTGCCCGCAAGGATTTCAACTCCCGATCCTCTCTTTATAAACTCTCAACTTCGTTTCTTTTTTTCTCATCTCTACCCTAACAAGCAATCAAAAATCCTATTTTTCTCCACAATTTCTTAAGAATTCATCTCCTGATTTTCAATTATGCAGATCTTCATGAAAACACTCACCAGTAAGACCATAACTCTCGAGGTCGATAGCTCCGATACCATTGATAATGTTAAGGCCAAGATTCAAGACAAGGAAGGAATTCCACCAGATCAACAGAGGTTGATCTTCACCAGCAAGCAGCTTGAAGACGGTCGTACTCTGGCTGATTACAACATCAAAAAGGAGTTAACTCTCTACCTTGTCCTACGTCTCTGCTGTGATATGCAGATTTTCATTAAAACCCTCTCTAGTAAGACAATCACTCTTGAGGTGGAGAGTTCTGACACAATCGACAACATCAAGGCTAAGATCTAAGATAATGAGGGGACTCCACTATATCAGCAGAGGTTGATCTTCATCGGCAAGCAGCTTGAAGATGGCCGCACCTTGGCCGATTATAACATCCAGAAGGAGTCCACACTTCACCTTGTCCTCCGTCTCCATGGTGGCATGCGGATCTTTGTTAAAACTTTCACCAGTAAGACCATAACCTTGGAGGTTGAAAGCTCAGATACGATAGATAATGTAAAAGCAAAAATCTAGGATAAGGAAGGTATTCCTCCTTATCAGCAGTGCCTGATTTTCTCCGGAAAATAACTTCAGGATGGCTAAACCCTCGCTGATTATAACATTCAAAAGGAGCCTGCTCTCCACCTTGTTCTCAGGCTTCGAGGTGGGATGTAGATTTTTGTTAAGACCTTGACTGGGAAGACTATAACTTTGGAGGTTGAGAGCTCCGACATAATTGATAATGTCAAGGCAAAAATTCAGGACAATGAGGGAATTCCACCATATCAACAAAGGCTTATCCTCATTGGAAGGCAATTAGAGGATGGCCACAAACCCTTATTTCAGCATGTGGGCAGTGAACAAAGGGAAAGATAGGGAGGTCTAGAAGGCAATAAACCCTTATGCCAGGCCAACTGTAGGGAAGTGCTTCAGATGCAATCAGCTGAGCCATAAATCTAATAAGTATCCTCAATGAAAAACTATAAATTTAGCAGCTAGAGAAGACGAGGAGGAGGAGTATAGCTATGAACTAGATGGTGGGGAGGATGATTTTGAGGACAAGGAACTAGAAGGGACCACTTATGTAGTGCAAAGAATGATGTTCGCACCAGAGTAGGAAAGGGAGTCCCAGCGCCACCAATTGCTTCGTACTCGGTGCACTATTTTTTATAAGATATTTGCTATTGTTATTGATAGTGATAGTATGGAGAATATCAAAAGGAAAGAAACGGTCCAAAAGTTAGGAGTATCTGTATAGAAGTATCCAAACCCTTATACTTTAAGTTGGATTAAATCTGGGGCAGAAAGCATTAAAGTAACTGAAAGATGCAAAATTCCCTTTTCGATTGGGAAATATAAGGATGAAATTTATTGTGATGTCATAGAAATGGATGTGTGTCACTTGATGTTTGGGAGGGCCTGGCAATATGATGTAGTTGCTCAACATTCAAGGAGGAGTAATCAATATAGTTTGATGAATGATGGAGTGAATTACACACTGTTGCTACTAAATAACAAAACAGAAGGGTTAGCAGTAAAGAATTCCTTTACCCTTATAAGGAATTTTGAGGCAAATTTTAAAGAGACCAGGATGATTCATGCGTTGATAGTAAAACAAGTCTATGAGGAGGAGCTTGAGTTGCAAGTGGAGGAGCTTTCTGAAGTTGTGAAACCTTTGCTTTTAGAATTTCAAGATTTAATGCTAGATTAGGTTCTAGATGGTCTGCCACCTATGAGAGACATTCAACAACATATAGACTTGATGCCTGGTGCCAACCTACCCAACTTGCCACATTATAGAATAAGTCCGAAGGAGAGCAAATCCTAAAAGAGAAGGTTGAAGAGTTGCTGAGGAAGGGGCATATTCATGAGAGCATGCGTCCCTGTGTTGTACCTGCCTTACTGACTCCAAAGAAGAATGGTAGTTGGAGGATGTGTGTGGACAGTAGGGCAATCAATAAGATAACTGTGGATTATAAGTTTCCCATCCAACGGTTAGATGATATGCTGGATCGATTGCATGGGACCAAGTGGTTTACAAAGCTTGATTTGAAGAATGGTTATCATCATATACGAATTAAGCCTGGAGATGAGTGGAAGACCGCTTTCAAAACAAAGAAAGGCTCATATGAGTGGTTGGTGATGCTTTTTGGTATTTCAAATGTCTCAAGTACCTTTATGTGGCTTATGAATAAGGTATTAAGGTCCCTTATTGGTAAATTCGTTGTGGTTTACTTTGATGATATTTTGATTTACATCTATTGTACGAGCTCTTAAAACCTGGGAACACTACTTAGTTGGCAAAGAGTTTGTACTATATTTAGATCATGAAACACTAAAGTATTTGAGCAGCTAGAAGCAGATCAGCAATGACATGTATGTCCAGTAGTGTCAATTTTTACAGAAATTTCCATTCAGGCTACATCATAAGTTAGGGTGCATAATATTGTTGCAGATGCACTGAGTCGAAGAGCTGGTCAGTTACTTACTTTGGGCCAAGAGATATTCAGAGATATTGGTTTTGAGTAGTTGAAAGATTGCTATGCTAATGATGAGGATTTTGGGCAAACTTGGGAAACATGTTCTGATGGGCAACCTCTGTCTGATTTTTACATCCATGATGGGTATTTAATCCATGAAAACTAACTCTATCTTTTATGCACTTCATTGCGGGAGCAGGTGATTCGTGATTTACATGGTGGAGGTTTAGCAGCTCATTTGGGGTGAGATAAAACAGTTGCAGCAGTTCGAAAATGTTTTTATTGGCCATAAATCTTAAAGGACGTGACTGAGTATGTTCATAGGTGCTATGTGTGTCAGACTGCCAAGGGATAGTCTAAAAACACTAGATTATATATGCCTTTACCCGTTCTTGAGAACATATGGGAAGATCTATCTATGAATTTTGTCTTAGGATTATCTCCCACTCAAAGAGGTATAGATTTTGTTTTTGTTGTTGTGGAAAGGTTCTCCAAGATGCGCACTTCATCTCTTGCGGAAAAACTTCTAATGCTGTAAGTATAGCTAGACTATTCTTTAAAGAAATAGTTTAATTACATGGTGTGCCAAAGACCATCACTTCAGACAGAGACAACAAATTCCTTGGGCACTTCTGGCGAACCTTTTGGAGGCTATTTAACTCAGCCTTGAATTTCAGCAGCATTGCTCATCCTCAAATGAATGGATAGACAGAAGCAGTCAATCGTACCTTGGGAAATTTGATTTGCAGTATCTGTGGAGACAAACCAAAGTAGTGGGATATAACATTACCTCAAGCTGAATTTGCCTATAATAATGTTGTTCACAATGCTATTGGCAAGTCTCCTTTCTCTGTTGTCTACACTAAGGCACCATGACATATTTTAGATTAAATTCAACTTCCTAAAGATGCAGAGAAAAGTGTTGCAGCAGCTTATGTGGCTTAACAGGTGGTAGAGGTACATCAGGAAGTTAAGTAGAAATTAGAAACAGCCAACCATAAGTAAAAGAAAGTTGCTGATAAGCATAAGAGAAAGTAATTTTTTTCTATAAGAGATCCAGTAATGGTGTTCTTTTGGCATGAATGCTTTCTAGTGGATACTTATAGCAAGCTTCAGCTAAGAAAATATGGCTCTTACACTATCAGCAAGAAGATAAATGATAATGCCTATGTCATTAATCTTCCCAAAAGCATGGGTATTTCAAATACTTTCAATGTAGCGGATCTGTCACCTTACTATTCATCTGAAGAACAACTTTACCCTGATATAGAGTCCAACTTGAGGACGAGTTTTTGTCAAGTGGAGGAGACTGACGTAGAGGCTATTTCAAAAATATTCCTCATCTTGTTGGGACAAGTAACAATACAAATATAGGAAATACTAGCTTAGGTCAGTTATGATTTTGGGTCTTGCAAATATGTGATTCAAAAGGAAACGGGCCAACGGTTCAAACTTATTGCCTTTGGCAATGAGCAACGTCATTTTCAACCAAATTCTTTCGTTTAAGTTTCTAAAATGACAGTTTTTCCATTTATATAAAGTTTTTATTTTTGTCGTAAAATCTTGTTATTTAATTCTGATTTAGGTGCCATCTGTGGCGTCTATTTTGTTTTATTACCTATTTTTATTTAGGATAATTTTGTAATTTTACCTTTTTTGATAATTTTGTACGTAGGGTTTTGAACCTCTATTTAAACTTTTATTTTTGGCATACTTGAGACATTGAATAATACAAAAAACACTTTGAAATCCTAAATTGAATTGATTTTTTTTTTTTTTCCTTTCGTTGTGTCAAAAGAAGTGGGTAGCCTTGCTCCCACTTGGCTAGCCATATCCCCATCAGAGTCTACTAAACACAAACTTTCATCTAATCAAATCATAATGAAAGGTCGAACTTTATTATCAACTGTTGCATCTGACACAGGTGTTGTTACTAAGCTTAATTAATTAAGATAGCCAACACTCTATATATATATATATATATATATACATATCTTAAGAAAATTTACTCACAACCCACAGAACAAATATAATATAAAATAGCATGAGAAAATTAGAATTTCCATTTACTCAAGCCAAGAGATCAAAACAAAGAAGAGGAAATAATAACTTACTTGATATTCCTTGAATCGCATCCAGATAAGTTGTTTATTTTGTCCAAAGCTTGGCCCCATCCATCCACCTTGTGCTGATCTTGGCGTTTTTCTTCAAGGTTATGAAATGCCTCCCCAAAACTCCCTGCAAGCTCTTGAACATCAGTTGGATCGACTTTGTAAAAAACTGGTAAGACGACTTGTTCTAATGTCTCCCTGCATTCAAGTGTCTTCACAATCTCATCCGAGCACCAAGGAGAATCTGCATAATTTTCTGAGAAAATGACTACTGAAACAGATGAATCTTCAATTATTTCCAAGAGAGCGTGAGAGTTCTCTTATCCTTTACGAAGTTTATCATCGTTAAAGGCATTGATTTTTTTTTCCTTCAAAGCTTTAACAATATGGCTGAGAAAACCATCACGAACATCTTCGCCTCTAAAACTAATAAAAGCATGCCGAGTCTTCAATTGGAGATCTAGAGGAATTGAAGAAGAAGCAGTAAAAGCCATGATATTCAGTAAATCGGATATTGTGTTTTAGAAGGTAAAGAGAATATTTTCTGACTGCAGTTAGGCAATGAACTGATGAATTTTGAAACTGGAAATATATAAATAAATCTAAATAATAGGCCAGCATATGGTGAATTAATGAAGATGAAGATAACTGGAAACACATTATTGGGTGATCAGAGAGGAAGACTAATGGAGTCAATTGAAAAAAAGAAAGAAAATGAAGGAGGAACCGCCAAATAAATACGTACAATTATTGGGTGAACTGGGACCATTCACGCTGACTTTCCTCTTCTTATTAAGTCTTTTCTTCCTTTCTTTTTCACTTATTCTGCAATTTTGATTACCAAACTGAATTTATTGATTCAAAACTGAATTTATTTTGCCATTTATTATCTCACATTTTTACATTTCAAGTATAAAATTTAAGATTTATCAAACATTAAGGATTAAATCATATATTTTACTTCCTTCATACAAAAAATAAGTACATACAATTATTGGGTGAAAGAAAATGGAACAGCCAAATAAATACGTACAATAATTGGGTGAAAGAAAATGGACCACGACGGTCTTTCCTCATCTTATTAACTCTTTTCTTCCTTTCTTTTTTACTTATTTTGCAATTTTGATTACCAAACTCTATTTATTTTGGGATTTATTATCTCATATTTTCATATTTCAAGTTTTGGGATTTATTATCTCATATTTTCATATTTCAAGTATAAAATTCAAGATTTACCAAACATTAAGGATTAAATCATATATTTTACATTATAATACTTTACTTTTAAATATTTTCTCTGATAATTTACAATTACAAAGAATTTGCTTCAAATTTTATTAATTATTGGACAATATAATTATTTATTATCTAATGAGGAATGATGTTGGTTTCTTCAAAATTTATTAATTAATAGAATTATATATATATATATATATATATATATATATATATATATATATATATATATATATATATATATATATACAACTTTTACTATATTTTCTATGACTACTTTGTTAAAAATCAAAGTAAACTTACTTTTTTTAATTGACCATTACAAAAAAAAAAAAAAAAAAAAAAAAAAAAGACTCTTTTAATCACAATCTTCTTATGTTTTTCATAAATTAAACTATTTTTTCATAATTTTTCTTAATTAAGAAAAAGTTATAATTTTACGAAAATATGACTTATTTTATACAAAATAATAAGTTTATGAAAAAGTTCCTAAATTAACAAAAAAAAATTCATAATTACCAAACAAGGGCTCTCTTATAAAAAATTACAATTTTTTTTTTTGGGTAATTCTTCTTAGTTGTAAAACAAGTTTCAATTTTATGAAAATGCCATTTATTTTATATAAAATGATAACTTTACGAAAAAGTTTATAAATTAATAAAAAAATAAAAATAATTCTATAATTAATAAAAAAGTTTATAAATTAATAAAAAAGAAAAATAATTTTATTATATATATATTATTGGAAAATAAATAGGCTTAAATGCTTTATTACAATAATTATTGGAAAATAATTAATACTATTTCATTTTATTAAAAAAAAAGCTCAATTTTCAATAATTATTGTAATAAAGCATTTAAGCCTATTTATTTCCCAATAATATATATATATATATATATATATATATATATATATATATATATATATATATATATATATATATATATATATATATATATATATATATATAGTTATAACCGAACTAACCGAAGTTTTTTTTTTAATATATATATATATATATATATATATATATATATATATATATATATATATTGAATTTTCTATTATTATATGTTTACCTCTCATATATGTATATATGATATATTTATATACATATATCTAATTTATTCATTAGTTTACACTCTTTCATTAGTATATAAAATTAATAATATTTATATATTATTAATATTAAAATTAATAATATTAATAATGCATAAATGATAAATTAATATTAAATGATAATACTTTTTGTTATTTCATTTAAAAATAAAATCTTATACCTATTAGATAAATATTAATATTCATTGAAAGTTTTAGGGAATATTTTTATTAATTTTTTTATGTAAAAAAGTAAAAAATACAAACTAGAATAGGTAGATTCTACGGTGACTTCAAGTAATTGTTACTTGAATTTTTAATTACACCATAGGTTGACACATGTCATTTAAAAAAGCCACAAAAGGTAGCAACAAGTTACCCATCAACAATAACAAAAAAAAAAAAAATTGAAAATTCAACATAAATTTCCCGCCGCTTTTTTTTCGTTAATTTATTTAATTTTATAATTTTTATTTAATGAAAATTAAAAAATAGGATTAGTAGTTTACACAAAAAAAAATTACAAAAAATATTTTATTTCATAATATAAAAAATTTGGAATTATTTTTTAATAAATCAATTCTGAATTATGAATTGTAAATTGAAATCTTATGAAAAATTATCTTCTCATTCCTTTTTCTTTGTGATATGTTTTTAATTGAAATATATAAATTATTATTTTGTAAATTTCTTCATAATTTTGTAAAAAATATCATATTAGCAAAGAGGTTAAGTCTTTAAATTTTTTTAATTACTGAATTTCTTATTATCATAAATATTAATATTTATAATAAATATTAAATTTTTATTTGCTATAAGATTTTATAATCGTACGATTATTGAAATATTTAAAAATTTTCCGACAAGTTATATGATTTCAGAAAAGAAAAAGTTATTTTTGTAAAAAGTATTCAATTAAATAACAAAAATATTGTAAATATTTTTTGAAAAATTTTTAAAGTATATAAAAGCAATATTGTGTAAAAATATGTCATTTATAGAATTATAGATTTTTTTTTTTTTAAGTTTCCAAATGATTTTGCAATTGAGACCATTTTTTTCATAAAAATGTATAATTTATAAAATAATATGAAAAATTGCTCATAATTTTGTAAGTTTTTTTTAAACAATACTATTTTGTATAAGCAGCTTAAATTTATAAAATAATAGGAGAATAAGTTTTTGAAAAATTTTATAAAATTATATATATACATTTTTTTTTTTGTAAAAATCATGTGAAATTTGTAAATTTCTTGAAAATTTTGTAAAAAAAAGCAATATTTCGTAATTCCATGAGATTACAAAATAATGGCCAAACTATTTTATAAATATGTGGATAATTTTATAAAAAAATGTCATATTTTGTAAATCTTAAGTTTACAAAATAATTGTCAAAATTAGCTATATTTATAAATTTGCTTAGAATTTTGTAAAAAACAGCTATATTTTGTAATTCCTTAATATTACAAAATAATGGCCAACATTATGAATATTTTGTAAATTTCCTGAGAATTTTATAAAAAAGAGCAATATTTTATAATTCCTTGAGACAAACTATTTTGTAAATATATGGATAATTTTGTAAAAAAATGTCATATTTTGTAAATCTTAAGATTACAAAATACTTGTCAAAATCAGCTATATTTTGTAAATTTGTTGAGAATTTTATAAAAAATAGTTATATTTTATAATTCCTTAATGTTACAAAATAATGGATAAAATCATGAATATTTTGTAAATTTCCTGAAAATTTTGTAAAAAAGAGCAATATTTTGTAATTCCATGAGATTGCAAAATAATGGCCAAAATATTTTGTAAATATATGGATAATTTTGTAAAAAAGTGTCACATTTTGTAATTCATAAGGTTACAAAATAATTATCAAAATCAGTGATATTTTGTAAATTTTCTGAGAATTTTGTAAAAAACAGCTATATTTTGTAATTCCTTAATGTTACAAAATAATAGCCAAAATCATGAATATTTTGTAAATTTCCTAAGAATTTTGTAAAAAAGAGCAATATTTTGTAATTCCATGAGATTGCAAAATAATGGCCAAATTATTTTGTAAATATATGGATAATTTTATAAAAAAGTGTCATATTTTGTAAATTTTAATATTACAAAATAATTGCCAAAATTAGTAAATATATGGATAATTTTATAAAAAAGTGCCATATTTTGTAAATTTTAAGGTTACAAAATAATTGTCAAAATCAGCAATATTTTGTAAATTTGCGTAGAATTTTGTAAAAAACAACTATATTTTGTAATTCCTTAATATTACAAAATAATTGTCAAAATTATAAATATAAATTTTCTAATAATTTTGTTAAAAAGAGCAATATTTTGTAACTCATTGAGACAAACTATTTTGTAAATGTATGAATAATTTTGTAAAAAAGTGTCATATTTTGTAAATCTTAAGATTACAAAATACTTGTCATAATCAGCTACATTTTGTAAATTTGTTGAGAATTTTGTAAAAAATAGCTATATTTTGTAATTTCTTAATATTATAAAATAATGGCTAAAATCATGAATATTTTGTAAATTTTCTGATAATTTTATAAAAAAGAGTAATATTTTGTAATTTCACGAGATTGCAAAATAATGGCCAAATTATTTTGCAAATATATGAATAATTTTGTAAAAAAAAGTGTCATATTTTGTAATTCTTAAGGTTACAAAATAATTATCAAAATCAGTGATATTTTGTAATTCCTTGAAATTGTAAAATAATGGCCAAACTATTTTGTAAATATATGGATAATTTTGTAAAAAAAGGTCATATTTTGTAAATTTTAATGTTACAAAATAATTATCAAAATCAGAGATATTTTATAAATTTTCTGAGAATTTTGTAAAAACAAGCTATATTTTCTAATTCCTTAATGTCACAAAATAATGGCCAAAATAATGAATATTTTGTAAATTTCCTAAGAATTTTGTAAAAAATAGCAATATTTTGTAATTCCTTGATATTGCAAAATAATAGCCAAAATTATCCATATTTTATAAAATTCTGAAGAATTTTGTAAAAATTGCTCATATTTTAAAAATTCTTAGAGTTACAAAATAATAGGTAAAATCGCCGATATTTTGTGAATTTGTTAATAATTTTGTAATAAATTCCATATTTCATAAATTTTTAAAATTACAAAATAATGGGTAAAATAGTTGATATTTTGTAAATTTGTTAATAATTTTATAAAAAGTGACCATATTTTATAAATTCTTAAAATTATAAAATAATAGATAGAATCATTGATATTTAGTAAATTTATGGAGAATTTTGTAAAAATAAGTACTATTTTTTGTAAATGCCTTAAATTCACAAAATAATTAATAAAATCACCGATATTTTATAATTTTATTGGAAATTTTGTAAAAAAAATTATTTTTTGTAAATGTCTTAAAGTTAAAAAAAATGCATGAAAATCATCTTTTTAATTTTCAAATTTTTTTAAGGAACTCCCTACCTTAATTTATTTTTAATTATGTAAAAATTAATTGTGACTCCAATTTCATTGTGGAATGTAGTGCATAGAAAGAAAAAAAAAAAAAAAGGCTAAAATTGCCATAGGATGCCTGACTATTGCTATAGGGTTTCTTTGCGGATCCTCCACGATAAACTATGGTGCCACAAACTTTCTTGCGTCTACCACAAAGAGTCTACGGTTTTATAGTTTTTTCTCCCACGGTAGCTTATCTTTTTTTAGTCTAGTTTATCAATTTTTGGTTCTTCGGAGTTCCGTTCTTTCTTCTGCTTGATTCTAAATGACCCATAGACTTTTTCAAAGGTTTATAAATGATCAATTACTCTATGTAAATGCTTGATTGTTGCTCAAGATATGCACAAGTTGGATATATGCATTAAAATGTCTTCTATATGCAAAATTATATTTATATTTATTATTTATAAGTTACAATATATATATATATATATATATATATATATATATATATATATATATATATATATATATATATATATCGCTAAAATTAAACAATGAAATAAATAAAAAAAATTATAATAGTATTGTATCACAACATAATCATGTCCAATGTAGAAGAGAACTATGAGAAACAGTAAATACCCTATTTTCAAAAGTCTATAAATGATCAATTACTCTATGTAAATGCTTGACTGTTGCTCAAGATATGCACAAGTTGGATATATGCATTAAAATGTCTTAAATATGCAAAATTATATTTATATTTATTATTTATAAGTTACAAATATATATATATATATATATATATATATATATATATATATATATATATATATATATATATATATATATATATATATATATATATATATATATATATATATATATATAGCTAAAATTAAACAATGACATAAATAAAAAAAAATTATAAGAGCATTGTATCACAACATAATCATGTACAATGTAGAAGAGAACTATGAGAAACAGTAAATGCCCTATTTTAAAAAATGATCAACCATATTTTTAGGTGAACTTCAACTGCACGACTTTATGCATTTTTTAAAATTTTCGCTAAAAATGAGAGAAGTAATTTAACGTGAATAAGCTTGTGCACTTGAAGTGCACAACCTTGTGTATTTTAAAATATTTCTACCATTTTTTGGCAGAAGCAATTTAAAATGCACAAGGTTGTGCACTTCAAGTGTACAACCTTGTGCATTTTTCAAAAATTTCACTAAAAATGAGAGAAGTAATTTAAAGTGCATAAGCTTGTGCACTTGAAGTGCACAATCTTGTGCATTATAAAATATTTCCACCATTTTTTGGCAAAAGCAATTTAAAATGCACAAGGTTGTGCACTTCAAGTGTACAACCTTGTGCATTTTTCATATTTCTACCATTTTTTGGCATAATCTTGTTCATTTCTGGATAATTGATAATTTTACACAACAATGCCCTTATTACCCAAAAATTAACCTTATTTTGAGAAAGTTACTCCGAAGTAGATTACATCACAACATGGTTCCATCACAACAAACAATTATTAAAGTTTAAATTTAGATAATTTAAACTAAAATTAGTTAAAATTAATACGGTCGCGACTCGGAAGTAGATTACATCACAACATACAATTACTAAAGTTTAAATTCAGATAATTTAAACTAAAATTAGTTAAAATTGATATGGTTGCGACTCGGAAGTAGATTACAGTGGGAGAGATGTAGATGGATAAGGAGAAGAGGTAGTAGGGTTAGATGGTGGGGGGTTATACATAAAACCATTGTGTGACAATTAAGCATCCAGTTTGGCCTCCATCATCTGAAGATGACTATCTAATATGTTATATTGCCGCTCTAAAGTCCGATGTCTATCTTCCATAGCTGCAAATTTCTCATTCATTGCTTTTCAAATTTCACTTAGTTGAGTGATCACTTCTTTGTTAGAGAAATCCGTCTGCCGGTTGACTTGTGGTTCAGGTGTGTCTTCTTTAGATTCTTCTACTCCAAGGTAATTAGAGGGTCCTGCACTATCAATGATGTGTTGTGGAATATATTGACTCCCGCGCTTCTTAATGATACCCATAGAAACCAAGGTATCCAAATCCACCTGCATTTTACTTGGAATTACTTGAAGGGAAGGTTGCTTAGGATCAATGAGCTTAAAGTATGCTGCAATATGGGTAATGTAACCACCAACCAAAATTGCACCTTCCATTTTCTCAGCTTCAGCTTCAAACTTCCTTGCCAAATGCCAACCCACATTATAATCTTGACCACGAACCAAACAATATAAAAAATATAAATCCGTTCTATTCATCACATTACTATTTTTCCTCCCAAACAAAGAACTAACAACCACTCTATGCACATACCATAATGCAGGATCACGAATTTTAGTTATCTTAGACACTCTTGCTGAATACTTTGTAGACCCACCTAACTCTGTCCATAATTCTTTAGGGTTATAATCCGGTGAACACTGAGTACCCAGTAGTTCGTCATACCCCAATAGTTTTTATGCAAACATTTGAACAAAAGAAGAATCAAAACCTAGTATACTTGAGCATGAAAAAGTAAAAGTTAAATTAAGAGATGAATTTGAATTAATTTTTGTGCAAACATTACAAAAAGCATAGTCTGGTCTCAACTCTACCTTACAAATGTAAACCTTATTTATCTCTGGCCCTGAGAATTAAAAAACAATTGATAAAAAAATCTAACTTTGTTCTTTTCAATCTTCATTTTAGGCAATTTAAGAGTTAAGTTGGGAGCTGGCCTCATCTTTTGTTGGTGCTCAAACTCAAGCTATTCTAAATGGTAACCTTCCTCTTCTTTAGAGTCCTTATACCGTCTACCAAAAAGTTCAGGCAAGTTCCCCTACTTATTTAAGTGGTAGAGCTAGTTCATTTTTCATGGTGTTGATTTAAAGATTTAAAACTCAGTATATGATATATAAAATATAGTCAATTTGGTCACACAAGGACCTCTTTTTGTATATTTAGCTTAATTAGAAGCTTATCTTATATAGAAAAATAAATGAATCAAAAGTGAAAACTACTCACTCTTTAAGGGATTGTTTTCTTAAGGGCATTACAACCAAGTAAAACCATGGTCTACATACTAGTAAGCATCAGCAATAACCCACATTTCAGTGTAAAAATTGAAAAAATGAATATAGAAGCTTACATAGAATAATAAATAAATCAATGTTGAAAATTACTCTTCACTCTGTAAGGGATCATTTTCTTAAGGTTCCTACCTCTAAGTAAAAAGTATCAGCATTCAACAATAATCTAAATTTCAATGTAAAGCCAAAATAGCTTATGCTGGAAGACATCCATAGCTAATCAAAAGATTCAAAACTTTTAATACGTGCAAACCAGAAGAAGTAATTGAATCATCAGCAGCAAAATTCAGTACACAATAAAAGGACATCATAAATGTGAGGGAAAAGAACATAATCTACCATCATTAAACATCCATGTATTCACTATTGTGATTATAGATGATATAGCATAAAAAAATATCATGTATAATCAAATATAGCAAATGAAATAAATATGATTTATGCATTGCGAAACATCCATGTATTCATTATTGTGATTATGGATGATATAGCATAAAAAAAAAATTACATCTATAATCCAATGTAGCAGATGAAATAAATATGATTTACACATTACAAACTAGCAACAGATGATAATGCATCTTTAACCACAAAGTCATCAAGTAAAGAAATGAATTCAAAATACACAACTACTTGATTATCAAATGGTAGAAGTCAAGAAGCCAAAACAAACTATAATTAAAACTTGGCGACTAGGAAACATCAAAGGGATAGAAACATAACCAAGCAATAACTATAATTCTTTTTGGTTAAAATTCTTGTATATCAGATACAATATAAGGTGGAAATCAGAGAGAGCAAAAAGTACAATACCTTATTTGTAGAATGCCTTCATACTCTAATCATTGCTTCATGGACACAAATTTCTCTATGGATATGAATTTTATTTTTAATAAATTTCAAGGCAGGGGATATTGGCGATTAAGAGCCAATAATCTCCTTTCTCTTTTCTGTAACATTTCTTAATAAGGGGACAATTTTCGATAATTAAGGTTCCATGTGTGGCTGGAAGCCCCTTCTTTAGTAAATATATTAGTTTAGGACAATCATAAATCTGTAAATTATCAAGAGAGGTGAGGTTGTCAATGCTCATGGATATGGATTTCATATTTTTAAGACCATTTATTTTAAGATTGATTAAGGAAGATGAAAGCAGTTGGCCCTTTTCATCTAGGAAGAAAGCTATATCGGCACTTGGACTTAGACCCTTGATTGTGAAATCTGTAAGAAAGAGGAGTTCTTAGCGATTGTAGTTTGGAAAGTATTTCTTCACCTTTACATCAAGAAATGGAAGTTTTCAAATTAACCCAAACATAACAACAAAGGAAAGAAAAGGCTTTCAATCGACTGGGTTCAATAACAATGGAGGAAAGGAAAGGTTTTCAATCGACTGGATTTAATAATAATTGAGGAAATAAAAGGTTTAATTGAGAAATGGATGGCAAAAGAACCTCTGATTTGTTTTTCTCACTTCTTGCTTGCTTTTTCTTTCATGTTTGCCTTAGTTTTGATATGGATAAAGAAAAAAAAGAAATAAAATATAGTATTTGACTGGTTTAATAGATAACCAGTTATAAAATGCTAGCTCTAATTAAAAAAAATATTACTTTAAATTTAAGTAAATTTTACTTGAGAATTTCTCAAGTATGGAAGCACGCACTACTAGAATATTCGAGAAAATACGTGGAAGATTCTTGACCATTAATCACCCAACGAACGCAGTCCAATAATTTACCAATCAAAGTTGACCGGTAAAGTTTCTCTTTTCTTTCCTTTGCCAGCAAGAATTTCAATTCCCATTCCTCTCTTTATAAACTCGCAACTTCTTTCCTATCTTTTTATATCTAATCTAACAAGCAATCAAAAATCATATTTTTCTCCCCAATTTCTCAAGAATTCACCTCCTGATTTTCAATTATGCAGATCTTCGTGAAAACACTCACCGGCAAGACCATAACTCTCGAGGTCGAGAGTTCCGATACCATCGATAATGTCAAGGCCAAGATTCAAGACAAGGAAGGAATTCCACCGGATCAACAGAGGTTGATCTTCGCCGGCAAGCAGCTTGAAGACGGCCGTACTTTGGCTGATTACAACATCCAAAAGGAGTCAACTCTCCACCTGGTCCTCCGTCTCCGCGGCGGTATGCAGATTTTCGTTAAAACCCTCACCGGTAAGACGATTACTCTGGAGGTGGAGAGTTCTGACACAATCGACAACGTTAAGGCTAAGATCCAAGATAAGGAAGGGATTCCACCAGATCAGCAGAGGTTGATCTTTGCCGGCAAGCAGCTTGAAGATGGCCGCACCTTGGCCGATTATAACATCCAGAAGGAGTCCACACTTCACCTTGTCCTCCGTCTCCGTGGTGGCATGCAGATCTTTGTCAAAACACTCACCGGCAAGACCATAACCTTAGAGGTTGAAAGCTCGGATACAATAGATAATGTAAAAGCAAAAATCCAGGATAAGGAAGGTATTCCTCCTGATCAGCAGCGCCTGATTTTCGCCGGAAAACAGCTTGAGGATGGCCGGACCCTCGCTGATTATAACATTCAAAAGGAGTCTACTCTCCACCTTGTTCTCAGGCTTCGAGGTGGGATGCAGATTTTTGTGAAGACCTTGACTGGGAAGACTATAACTTTGGAGGTTGAGAGCTCCGACACAATTGATAATGTCAAGGCAAAAATTCAGGACAAGGAAGGAATTCCACCGGATCAGCAGAGGCTTATCTTCGCCGGAAAGCAATTAGAGGATGGTCGTACCCTTGCAGATTACAATATTCAGAAAGAGTCCACCCTCCATCTTGTCCTTCGCCTCCGTGGTGGTGATTACTGAATACTGGTTAAACTGAAAGATGTCATTTTTTTTTTTAAAGTCTTTGTATTATGGGTTCTTGTTAAGTTTCTTAGTTAAATATTTATTTCTTATTATTAAGTTAATTATGTTTGTCACTTGCGATCTTTGCAGGAATTAGATCTTTTTTTTATCTTTACTAATTACACATAATTCTAAATTTGATTTATAATTTAGTTTGCTTTCCTTCTGGAAAGGATTAACCTTCTATCCGTAACTCTCTTGCCGGATGAAAATTCTATTAGAAAAGCCATATCAAGGCAAAGATGCAGGACAAGCAATATCGCAATCAACCAAACACATTTTATTAAAGAATAATTTTTTGTCCGAAATCTAAACTCTCCAAACTCTGAAATGGCTGTTTGAAATTGTATTGAAAAGTAGGTGATGTGAAGTTGCAATTCCAACAATGCCTTCTTGATCTGATTAAGTGCGGTGGCCGCCAGCCCTCTATACAATTCTTCTCAAGAAGGAAACTGCATGATTATAAGAATCATAATAATAAGATGCTTTATTGAATTCCTTTCAATAATTAAAACTGCAGATTAGAAATTTAGGAGACAAACATTTCCTAATTATTCATTCCAATATGCAGCTGAAAGGCATGCAGGGTTGACTCGCAACCTTGGAGCAGCCTACTCAGTGAAACATAGAGAACAAGAAGATTTTGTAAGAAAGAAAAGAAAACAGCATGAATATCGTATAGTAAATATTCCATAATGCAAATTTTTATCTATCAAACAAGACGAGTGGTCACATTTGAAATGCGAAAATTGCATTATCAGCTTTCAGGGTTGTACCTTCATTACATTAGTTGGTTGAACTTGTGGTTAATGGAGTTAGATTAATCATACTCCCTTCATATTCTTTTCCTTTCTGCAGAGCACAAAAGTTCATGAGCATGGAAAATTGAATTGTAGTTTCAATATCAACTGCTCTGGAACATTGAAATCAACCCGGATTTTGATTATTGATCTTTCTTTTATCATCAATTTGCAGGGATCAAAGGCTATACCACCAATTTTACAAAGCTGCAATTTTGAAGCAAGCGAATGCAAACTTGAGAGCAATTTTGAAGCAAATGAAAGCAAACTTGAGATTTCAACTATCTATAATCTCAAGATATCAGGTTAGAAAGCAATATTTGGATAACCATATTTTCTCAATGGCAGAGAAGATGCAATGTTCATGTAACCAATGTCAGTACCTGAATTTTAAATTCATGTAAAATGAAATTTTGTCCTTTTGTTGAAGCGGTTTCCAGTATTTTACGATCAACAGCTTCTCTTCCATTAACATTCCGTAATGTGAAGTGATCCAAGCAAACAATATTAACTGCCTCTTTATACTAATGCAAAAGCAATCTGCGGTAATCCAGAAATATTGATACAAATCATAAAATATCTGAGGCATTGAACACATTGAGAGATTGAGTTGTAGAAAGTTCATCACAGAAAAACCACAGAAGAATGAAAAGATAGGAGCTACCAATTATATGCTAATCAACGATTTTGTACTTGCATTGGAATTTTTGATGATTTAGGAGTAAGATGGGCTGAAAGGCCAGGACTTTCCAGAATGACATTATAGTCTCGTTCGAGAAATATATAGGAAAATCCAGAAATTTGCAATCTTTAATTTTATTGAAATGCTCCTGCAAGATGAAACTTCAAGTAAGTTGCAAATACAATTCTTTGTTTCAATAACCCAAATAAACAAACAAATAAGCAAATAAACAGCAGAAAAATTTTTGACAAGAGATTTCTGTTTCTCTGACCCGATCGTACGCAGAAAAATTAAAAATTTTGCCGATTCTAATCGATACATTTCACAATACGCGCATGTGGCATTAGAATAAGAAATTTGAGAATAAAAGGAATCGTACCTTATTGATGGAAAGTACCATCACTCTTTCTCCACTGCAGAATTTTACTGGATTCATTAATCCGAATTTTGATGCGGATATTTCTTTAATTTATATCAATTAAGGGGATGTCAGCAATGATGGGCCAAAGATCTCCTTTATCTTTTAAACAACAGACTTTCAGAAGAGGACAGGTTGCAGTTGCAAACGTTCCAAGTATGGCAGGAAGACCCTCATTTGGCAAGGACTTGAGTGCAGGGCAGCCAATAATATACAGCTTTTGAAGAGAAGTTAGGCATTGGATGCCCCTGGATATGGATTGCAGATTTTTGAATTCAGAGATGACGATTTGAGTCAAGGAAGTGGGAAGTTGTAGACCCTCATTATCAGGAAAGGAAACAACCATATCTGTACTTGGACATGGGCCACGGATTCTAAGTTCTTTAAGATCGCTGAGCCTATCGAGTCCCCACTCAGACATTGGTTGTGTGAAATTCTTGCATCTCTCGATTTCAAGTACAGTTAGGTTGTAGGGCAAACCCCCTTCTGGAAAAGACAGCAGGGCTTTTGAAGATTTTTCCATAAAGATTGAAGGGAGGTTAGGTTTTGCATCTTATGGGGCAGGGACCTCAACTTCTTGCAACTAAAAATCCGTAAACGGGTAAGAGCAAGGATAGGCAATCCACTTTCTGGAAACGATTCTAGCTGAGGACAATGTGCTATTTTCAATTTCTGAAGAGATTTGAGGTTTTGCATCTCATTAGGTAAAGACCGCAGTTTATCGCAAGAGACAATTTCCAAAGAAACAAGAGAGGGGATGGGTAATCCTCTTTCAGGGAATTCAAAGACGTTGCTTATTCTTAATTTTGTGAGTTGAGGAAGCCCATAGCGCAGCGATTCTAATAGTTGTGGCGTGCAAGTAAAAAGATTAAGAATCTTAAGTGAATTAGGAAACTCTCCATGCGGTGGTCCTGGTGGAAAATTTGGATGACCAATAATTTTCAATTTCTCAAGTTGAGACATCCTATTGCTATCATCGCCATGACCCGTAATTCCTTTAGGCCAGAAATCCCTGCATGTGATCCTAATATCCGTGAGACCGTCGGGCAAACCTTTTTCTGGATAAGACATAAGTTCATAACATCGTTCGACCCACAAAACTCGGAGAGATGTCAGGCAGTGTAGCCCATTCGGCAGCTTCCCAAGGTTGCCACAATCTCTTATCTTCAGAACCTGAAGATTGCAAGGCAAAATACCTTCCTCTCCCTGCACCAAACAGACAAGTTCTTTGCAATCATCGATCGATAAATCCTTTAGACAAGTAAGATTGTCTAAATAAGTTCCATCTCGCCATAAGTATGCCAATTCACCACAATCCCTAATCTCGAATTCTTCAAGGGCCGCCGATGCCTCTAAAAGTGCTTCAGGTAAACTTACAAGGCCTGATATGAGCCAAATATTCATCCTAGTAACGGAGCTGATATTGGACATATTTCTGAGATTCACCTCCGGTCCATGTGAAAAACTAAACCAACTAAGAGATGGAAGTACCTTCGGTGAATCAACTGCCTTCGGGCACTTCTCAATCCTAAGCTTCTCAAGAGAAGGAAGGCAGTGGGGCAGTTCTCCGACCAAATATGGACAATATTCAATCTCTAGCCGACGTAGATTAGGAAATTGTTCAGTACCAGCTTCATTGAGGCCATTAGACCAAGACCATCGCTCCCATTCCCACATATTCTTGATGATTAGAGTCTCCAAACAAGCAAAACACGAACTGTTCTCATAAAAGCCAATGCCCACTTCTTTCAGTTCTTTCATTTCTTCGATACTCAACTCTTTAAGGGAGGGTAATCGTCCAAGTGGTAGCAAACATGTGACATTACGACAACTGTACAACTTTAGCTGTACCATATTAGTGAATCTGCAATCTGCTATCCAGAATGGGAATGCCACTCCACCAAACAATATGATTTCAAGCCTTGATAGATTGTGATGAGGCCGAAGTCTTTCAAGAATTTCCACTTCATCATTTATATTTCTTGGACCATAGAAGTCATTAAACCACTCCAAGGCCAATTCATCGAGGTCTTGTTTCTCCTTCAAAATTCGAAAATCCGCATCTCCAGCATCCACTACATTTTCTAAATCCGTAATACGAAGTTTCCCTTGTCAATGAGAAAACTTCATCAGCATGTATATCCTCAGCCCATTTCCTTTACCCACAATAAACTTTGGTAGCATATAAAGACTTGTCAAATTACCAAGTTGGACTGGCATCTCTTTCAAACTCTCTGTATCACTAATGTCAAGGTACTGCAAATTAATTAGATTTTGCATGTCTTTAGGCAACTCGACCAACTTATTGCACCCATGCAATATCAATGTTTGCAAGTTGAAGAGTTCACACACTGATTCAGGTAACTTTTCAATTGCAGTGCGAGATAAGTTGAGGTAGCGTAAATGCTTCAAAGCACCAATAGAATTTGGCAACTCCTTGAACTTATAACCACTCAGTGATAGTGTCCTTAAGCATTTTAATTCTGGAACCAAATCAAACAGTACCTTCCTGGATAAGTAGTCAAAACCATTTGAAATGGGCAATGCCAAAAACTTTGTGAGATATCATACTCATGACGAAGAAATGATGAATGATAAACCTTTGCGTATGATTTTGCAACCTTCGATTTATCACTCAACTGAAAACATCTTTCTCCACTAATAGACCGAGCTAAGTCGTTTATTAGATCATGCATTACATATAGCGATTCATTACTACCAGACCATTGAAAAAACTACCTTTGATAATAAATCATAAAAATATTGATCACCCAATTCTTCCATCTGCATTTTTCACTTGGGTCGTAGAAAACCTGCTGCCATCCATTGTAAAACCAACTCCTTGCTATCAAATTCATAATATTTTGGGAAAATTGCACAATAAGCAAGGCAGGTTTTTAAATGAGAAGGAAGGTGAAGATAGCTCAACCTCAAGGCTGGTAGAATATTGCATTCCTTATCCGGTAAATCCCAAATCTCGCTTTTCAACACATCTCGCCATGCATTAGGATTTGTTTTGTTTCGTCGCAGGAGGCCTCCAAGGGCCTTGGCTGCCAAAGGGAGTCCTTTACATCTTTTCACAATTTCATTACCCATTTCTTCCAAATCCTTGTGTTTGTCAAAATTTTTTTCTCCCAGAGGATGTTGAGCAAACACAGACAAGCAATCATCAAATGATAACTCCTTCAGAATATGAGCTGGAACAGTTTCCATCATCGATGAAACTTTTTGACAACGAGTTGTCACAATGAGTGTGCTACCTGGTACCCCAACTACAAAAGGAGCACGAAAGAGAGTCCAATCTTCATAGTCCTCCATCCAAACATCATCTAAAACAATCAAGAACTTCTTTCCAGACAACTTCTCCTTCAATTCCTCCTGAGGGGAACTTGAATTGTGAACACCCACCTTCTTGAGAAGTGTTTCAGTTATCCCGTAAATGTCAAACAGTTCACCGATACAAACCCAAGCTTTCAAATCAAAATGCAAAGTCTGATCATTGTATATGAGCTGCGCAAGAGTCGTTTTTCCAACACCCCCCATCCCAACTATGGGAATCACAGAGGCACTTGTATTGCTTGCTTCATCCTTCAACAAACCAAGTATAGCCTGTTTATCTTCCTCCCTCCCACAAAGCGTTTCTGCAGGCAATAAAGAAGAAGTGGGTCGCCTCGCTCCCACTTGGCTAGCCATATCTCCACCAGAGTCTAAATTCAAACTTTCATTGGATAAGTCATTTGAAGGCATTGGACTTAATTCCTTCAAAACGCCATCGCCAATTTCTTCTACTAGTTCGGACTCATACCTGATGACATATGTATAAAAAAAAAATACTAGTAAGTCAAAGTGAACCATCCATCAGACTTTCAAGTAAATGACATACCATTAATTTGTACTCTATTATGAATTCTAATTTCCTTTCATCTAATCAAATCATAATAAAAGGTGGAACTTTATTATCAATTGTTGCATCTGATATAGATGTTGTTACTAAGCTTAATTAATGAAGATAGCCGACAATACATATATACATACATACATACATCAATGTTAAGAAAATTTACTCACTACCCACAGAACAAATATAATATAAAATAGCATGAGAAAATTATAATTCCCATTTACTCCAGCCTA